>JAANYP010004789.1:0-20756 GCA_020465985.1 Centrapalus pauciflorus | reverse complement strand
TTTCAGAGTGTATGGGAGGCAGTTGTGTTCTTTTACAAACTCCATGGATGAACAAACGATGGTTTTAGGGTTTGAAAGAAGAATGTGTGATTCGTTCAGAGAGAAAGCAGAAGGCCGTGGAAGAAGAATATGTAACTGGTAGTTACAACTGAACGAAACTGGGACCTTTAAAGGTTTTGAAAGGTTGGGTCCCGCGCACACATTTTGAATATTACCCAAATACCCTGCACACTTTGACAGATCAAGTGAAAATAACTAGCTGTCCGAGAAAATGAACTAGCAGCATGAGAAAATACTCATGCTGTTAGTGTAAAATTGTGCAACTTTTCAATGGAACAGTGTCTCCCCCTTAAATTAGCATACTGAGTCGATAATAATGAAAACCAATTAATCCATGTTTACCATACCGATATTTGATATTAGGAAAGTGAACCTTCCCACATCAAAAGGTTTTGTAAATAGATCAGCTAGCTGATCATCTGTATGTATTTTGGTAACTTGGATTAACTTCTTTTCATTACAATCTCTGATGAAGTGAAACCTGATTTCTATATGCTTGGTTTTTGGGAATTTCACTGGGTTTTGCACAATGCTAATTGCACTTGAATTGTCATATAAATAGGAGTGGATAAGAAATTCATACCATAGTCTCTTAGCTGATTTTGAATCCACATTACCTGGGAGTAGCAGCTTGCAGCTGCTACGTATTCTGCTTCAGTGGATGATGTGGAGACAGTTGTTTGCTTTTTGCATTGCCAAGAGACCAGTCTTGCTCCTAAGTATTGACATCCACCAGTTGTGGAATTTCTGTCAATGTTGCATCCACCATAGTCACTGTCAGAATAAGCAGTTAGTTCAAAAGGAGAGTCTTTAGGATACCATAGACCTAAATGTGGTTGGCCTTTAAGATATCTAAAGATTCTCTTAACAGCAACCAAGTGAGAATCCTTTGGAGAGCATTGAAACCTAGCACACACACAGACAGCAAACATAATATCAGGTCTTGAAGATGTTAGATACATGAGAGATCCTATAAGGGATCTGTATAGATGAATATCCACATCTATGCCATCTTTGTCTGTATGGAGCTGTTTATGAGGATCCATAGGAGTGCTTGCAACCTTTGTGTCTTGATAGCCAAACTTTTCCAATATGTCTTTGACATACTTTGATTGACTTATGAATAGACCAGTAGGCCTCTGTTTAACCTGCAGCCCTAGAAAGAATGTGAGTTCCCCCATTGAACTCATTTGAAACTTTTTGTGCATTAGGGCCTCAAATTCTTTGCACAAAGAATCATTTGTTGAGCCAAAGATGATGTCATCAACATAGATTTGGACAAGTAGAATCTCAGCTTTGATGGATTTAGTGAAGAGTGTTTTGTCCAGAGTGCCTCTCTTGAATCCATTCTGTAGGAGATATGATGACAGTGTGTCATACCATGCTCTGGGGGCTTGGTGAAGACCATAGAGAGCTTTGTCTAGCTTGTACACCCTGTCTGGATACTTGTAGTCTTCAAAACCAGGAGGTTGACACACATATACTTCCTCTTTAATTGTCCCATACAGGAAAGCAGACTTAACATCCATTTGATACACTTTAAATCCTTTGAAACTTGCATATGCTAGAAATAGTCTGATGGCTTCAATTCTTGCTACTGGAGCAAAGACATCATCATAATCTATTCCCTCTTCTTGAGTGTACACTTGTGCTACTAGTCTTGCTTTGTTCTTGATGACTATCCCTCTCTCATCCTTCTTGTTTCTGAACACCCATCTTGTACCTATTGCTCTTTTTCCTTTAGGAAGATCCACCAGAGTCCATACATTCTGAATTTTGAACTGTAAAAGCTCTTCTTGCATGGCTTCAATCCAGAATGAATCTTTTAGTGCTTCTGATGCCTTTTTGGGTTCTAGTTGAGACATAAAACAGGCATGTTCAAAAGCAGCTAGACTGAATTCAGAAACTGCTTGTTCAGCAGCAGCAGTCTCATTGTGAACCATTTTCCTTGTTTGAACAGGAGTGCTTGGATCACCCAGTATTTGATTGAGAGGGTGATACTTGTGTACTCTTAGTGTGGGCTCTCTCTCTGTTTGAAAAGAAGTTCCAAGGTTTGTATCATCTCCATCAGAACCAGTGAATGGTTCAGTTTCTGGAACAGCTTGAGTTTCTAGGCTAACGGCTTGAGAAGCTGTTGGGACTGCTAGCCTAGAAACTGGGACTGTTTCCTTTTGTGTTGGAGCTGTACTGTCAGGACTTGGGAATGGCACTTCAGTGTCTGGATTTGCATTAAGTGGAGCATTCAGGACCCCTGGAGGATCACATGACAGAAGTGGTAGAGTGGTGAAATCATCCCAACTTGTTGAATCTGCAGCAGTCTGAAACTTTGTGCCAACAGCATGAGAAATTGTATTGGCAGCATGAGAATTCGTGTTAGCAGCTTCAACCCGGTATGCATCAGCTTCTGCAGTATACTCAACAAAGCTCAGAGAATTTGTTAGTGAATCTAAATCAAACAACCAATCAGGACCAGTGCCTTTGATATTAGCAGTATTTTCATTAAACTCAACATTGACACTTTCTTCAATTGTTTTAGACACACTGTTGTATACTCTATAGGCTTTGCTTTGAGTTGAGTATCCTACAAAGAATCCTTCTTCAGCTTTACTTTCAAACTTTCCTAAGTGAGTCTTAGTGTGAAGGATAGTACATGGGCATCCAAAGGGCTTGAAGAAAGCTATTAGGGGACTTCTGTTATGGAATAACTCATAGGGAGTTTTCCCTTGTGATTGAACTACTTGAACCCTATTTAGAACATAACAGGCTGTATTAACAGCTTCTGCCCAGAAAGTCATTGGCAGATTTGAATCAGCTAGCATTGTTCTAGCAGCCTCAATTAATGTTCTGTTCTTTCTTTCAGCTACAACATTTTGCTGTGGTGTTCTTGGTGCACTATATTGTCTAGCAATGCCTTTGGACTCACAAAAACTGTTTAGAATGTGATTTTTAAATTCAGTTCACTTGTCTGATCTTATCACCTTAACTTTGGAATTGGATTGGTTTTCTATCTTAAGGACAAAAGACTTAACTAGCTCAGCAGTTTCATCTTTGGACCTAAGAAAGTATACCCAAGTAAATCTGGTGAAATCATCAACAATGACTAAATAGTATGCCCTTTTATTCAAACTCAAAACAGATGTTGGACCAAATAGATCCATATGTAGCAACTGAAGAACAGATGAGATTGAATTTACGTCTTTGGTCTTATGAGAAGTTTTGTGTTGCTTACCTTTAAGACATGCTACACAATGATCATCACAAATGAACTCCTTTTGTGGTAATCCTCGTACCAGATTCTTTTTAACTAAAGCATTCATGGACTTCAAGTTCATGTGACACATCCTTCTATGCCAAAGAGCAGACTCATTTGATGATGCTCTGGATATTAAACAGCTTAAAGTATTTGACTTAGGTAATAGATCTATGTCCAGGCAGTAAACATTGTCCTTTCTTGGTGTTCTAAGTAAAACAAGATTTTCAGGAACTTTGAAATCCTTTGAAAGAACAATGCACTAAGAATCTGTGAACAGAACAATGTTTTGTTTGTCACAGATTTGAGAGACACTCAATAAATTGTACTTAAGCTGTTCAACATATAGAACATCATGGAATGTCATGTTGCCTGCATTAACAGTACCTTTACCTGTAACCTTACCTCCCTTTGAGTTGCCTCCAAATGCAACAAAACCTCCATCAAAACCTTTGAAATTTGACAAGCATTCAGAATTGCCTATCATGTGCCTAGAGCATCCACTGTCCAGATGCCATCTTGATCTATGAGGAGACCTGTGGTTGCCCTGCACAAATAACAGCTTAGTTAGTAGTGGAGTAACCCAAACCAAATTGGTTTTGGGTTGGCCTTGTACATTGACATAACTAAAAACTGTTTTTGACTTCTTATATTTAGTGAGATCAACTGATGGAGTCTTTGGAGAGTATTTAGTGATAATATGAGGTATCCAACTATTTTGATCATCTTTTCTTCTGACAGTCTCAGATAATTCACTAGCAGCTACAGATTGATGCCCAGCAGCTTGAGCTGTGTTTGTAGTGCTAACAGTTTCAGTTTTTGCACTAACAGCATCAGATTTTGACTTAGCAGTCTGATCTTTTGCATTAGCAGTTTGAGCAACAGATTTGTCCTTGACACACCACATTTGTTTAAAACTTGATTTAGGCTTTGCCAAAACTTGTTTTTGATGTGTGGACTGTTTTTTATTAACTTTTGAGAATCTGTGATCAACTGTTTTCTTTGGAGCTGCTGTGGAAGGTTTCACTTTTGAGTGCTTTGCCTGATTAGGATTTGATTTTGTGTGATGCACAGTCTGTTTTGCAACAGCTGGTTTGTAAAAACAATCCTTGGCTAAGTGATTCTTCCTTCCACAGTGAAAGCATCTTTTGACAGTTTGAATTGGAACACCAGACTTTTCTGTCAATTTCTGGTTCTTGTTTCTCTGGTTTCCTCTTACCTGCTGTTGTTTAGGAAACTTTTGAACACCATGCTTTTGGCATGTGCAGATAGAAACAGTTTTACCTCTTTTAGTTCCTTTTGATGAAGATGCAGTGTTACAGTTAGAATGTACAGGAACTTGTGGAGTAGCATTGCATACACTCATCTTCTCTTTTCCTTTCTTACTGGGAGCTTGGACTTCTATGGGTGCACTCTTTGTGTCACAGTCTCTATTTTGACTCTTATCTTCTTTTAATTCAGGACTATTATCAAGAATAGGATCTACAATAGTCATAGACTCATCTACTGGTTCATTGACAAGTCTATCAGCAACCTCACTCATTGGATGAATGTACTTGTTATTATATGGAGGTGGAGTAGCTCTGTATCCTATTCCTTCTTTGGGATTGACCTGAGATTTCACTCTATCTTTGAATTGAACTTCCATTAGGTGTTCTAGCTTTTGATTTGCTAACTTGAAGTTTCCTAGATCTATGTTAACAGATTCTAGCTTCTTATTAGCCTCAAACACCTTTTGTTCAGTCTCTTCTACCTTTTTATTTAGAGATTCTATTTTCTTATTTAGCTCCTTTTTCTCCCACTCATGATAGGTTCTATCATAACCCATTTGAATCTCATTGTCCTTATAATCATTGATCTGTTTTTCCAGATCTTCTATGGCTTGCATGTATTCATATCTCCTTTCTTCCATCTTAGCTAGAGTTTTGCACATGCTCTCATTATGATCTCTGTACTTTTTAACCATATTTTTGCATGATTGAGAGCAGAGCTTAGAATTTACCTCAGATGGTAGTTCAGTGGAGGAGACATTTGATGTTTCTGCCATAAGTGCTTGATTTTGAAATTCTTCCTCTGTCTGATCACTCCAGTCAAACACATTGTCTTCTTGAGAGACAAGTGCTGTTGATGATGACGCTTGGATGGGCTGTGAAGTCCTTGATGGCTGTTGACCTTGAGATCTACATTCTCTGGCAAAGTGACCAAGCTTATGGCATTTATAGCATTCCACTTTTGATTTATCAAAAGATGGTTTGCCTTCTGTCTTGGCTTGAAAGTTGGCCCTACCAGTTCTTTTCAGAAATCTTTTGGCCCTCATGGTCAGCATTGCATGTTGCCACTTTAAATCCATCTCTTCAAGATCATCTGGATGAATTTGTTCCAAGTCTTCAACATTTAGAGCAAATAATCCATCATTGGCAACAAAGGCCTCATAGTGAGTTTCAGCAGAGTTGCCATCACCACCTGAAAAAGAATCACAGTTATTAGATTTTTTCAGAAGACAGAAGAGCAGTATTGTGATTATAAGAAAAGGATTTCTTTTTAGCATCAATCTCAGTCTCAAACACTCTTAAACTGTTATACAGATCATCCAATTCTATCTCATCAAGAGTGTCTTTTGTTCTCCATTGTGCAGCATAGACTGTCCATTCTTCTCCAAGAGATCTGAGAAACTTTCTGTTGACTTCATCTTGATCCAGATTGACCTTTGCACTTTCCAGTTCACTTATCAGTTTGTTGAACCTGTCAAAGATTTGAGTGAGGTTTTCATTCTTGCCACCAGAAAAGTTTTCATACTGCTGTTTCAAGAGGTCTTTTTGATTTCTCTTGGTACTGGCATTACCAGCAAACCTCTTCTCTAAGGCATTCCAAAGAGAGTGAGCAGTATAAAACTTTTTGAACTGATGTTGATAAGCATTAGGAATGGCTATTTGTAATAGTGTGAGTGCTTTCACTTCATTCATTCTAGCCTTCCTTTCAAGTTCAGTTTTTGGAGGAGTTTTGACTGGTTTTCCCTCATCATCAAGTTCTGGATCAACTACAGGAGGGAATTCAACAGCTTCCCATATGGCATAATCAATGAATTGAATATGCTGTTGAATCCTGAGTTTCCACATCTCAAACTCAGTGGGCTTGAGCATAGGCACTTTGAGTCCTTGCCCAGATCCACTGCTGCTGTTTTCAAATTCCATTGCAAAACAATTAAAAATTTAAAAGAAAGTTTTTGACTTTGAAAAAACAAAGAGTAACCTGGTTTGAAAAACCTGATTTGAACAATCTGGTTTGACAAACCTGTCTCTGATACCACTTGTCAGGATCTAAAATATGAATTACCAAGACTAACTGATTTGAATATATCAGAGTATAAATCAATAATCTTGCTTTGAATCAAAGTTTAATCAAGAAGTTTGCGGAACAACACTTAATTATTTTAACAAAAACTTTCAGAATCAATAATGAATAAACACACAAGAAGTAATCAAGACTGTTTGTATTGTTGAATTCATCAATTACAATCACCTCTAATCTGTTTGATTAGACGAAGAACACAGACTGTTCTTAGGGTTTTACAACCTTAGAGGCTTAAGAAAACTTAATCAACAAAGCAATTACAGACTCAAAATATGCAGAAAACTCCTATACAATAGAACGACCTATTCTCTGTATTTATATTGCTTCTTGATATGTTTCCTTGACGAATTATGACTTCTCTGATAGTAGATATGCTGGAATCTTCATGTAGATATCGTTTCCTGAAAATCAGCACTTTTTGTTTCTGAAACTGTTGAGCAGCTTGAATCTCTTGACAGCATGAACTGAGCAGCTTGAGTTGTTTTGCTCTGGCAGCTTGAACTTTTACACTGGCAGCTCGAGTTTCTTCAACTAGCAGCATGAACTTTGTATTTACATGTAAAATCTACTAACAGTCTGAGAAGTCTATACTAACAGCTTGAATGTACTTAAACTATTTCCCAACAAAAAACGAGAAAATAAAACAAGAGTGGCGAGTGAAGGAAAATATTGTTACAGATAGAAATAGCATATTTGAAAATTCTATCTGTAATAATGAATTTACTGATAAATCTTGTATCAAATTCTCTCGAACTGATTTAATTGCTTTGAATTCTGTTTCATGTAAATCACTGCTTGTAAGATCTGATAAGCTTGTATGGCAACCTAAGAAAAAGGACCCATCTTTCTAACAGAAAAAGGTTCCACAGCATAATCTTTCAAAAACAGTTCTGCCGTGAATTGTACAAAAGTGGATACAAAAAATAACTGTTAAAAAGTGGGTACCTAAATCATCATCAATTGTTAAAATAAAAGACATATCTGATGAGAAAAAGAATCATCAACTGCATGATTTACCAAAATCAAAAGTACCCAACTATAAATGGGTACCTCATGTGCTATTTCGTCTTATAGGTAAAACATGTATGGTATCTTGACTCCGGATGCTCGAAGCACATGACCGGACAAAGAGAAACACTCACTAACTTTGTAGAAAAGTTCTGTGGGACGGTCAGATTTGGGAACGATCAGTTTTGTCCGATCAAAGGTTATGGGAGTCTTGCATACGATAAAATTACCATTCAGAAGGTCTTTTATGTTGACGGTCTTGGTTACAACTTGTTTAGCACTGGACAGCTTTGCGATAAAGGATTGGAAGTCAACTTCAAAGCTATGCGGTGCAGCATTCGATCTGGAGAAGGAAAAGAAATCCTTGCAGGAAACAGGAAAACCAACTTGTACTCCATTGACCAAGCCTCCATTAATCTGAAAAAGGATGTCTGCTTACTGTCAAAAGCTACATCTAAAATAGCTTGGCTATGGCATCGTCGTCTTTCACATCTGAACATTAACGAATTAACCAACCTAGCAAAAGGTGGGTTAGTTAAAGGGCTACCAACTCTCAAATTTCAAAAGGAGTAGTTGTGCAAAGATGACTATGGCTTCACATAAGTCCAAATCCGAACACTCTTCAACGTGAGCACTGGAACTGCTACATATGGATCTGTGTGGACCAATGAGAGTACAAAGTATAAACAAGAAAAGATATGTATTAGTAATAGTAGACGACTACTCACGATACACATGGGTTTTCTTCCTGCGATCCAAATCTGATGCTACCGAAATCATTATAGACTTCATCCGGAAAATTCAAGTAAAGTTGCAACATTCAGTTCAGACTATCAGATCAGATAACGACACAGAATTCAAGAACAAATCTCTTGAATCATTTTTGAATTCTGTAGGAATCACACATCAATTTTTCAGCCGCTCGTACTCCACAACAGAATGGTGTCGTTGAACGAAGAAATCGGACACTAGTAGAATCAGCAAGAACGATGCTGGCGTATTCCAACATTCCGTTATTCTTATGGGCTGAAGCTGTTGCAACAGCTTGTTTCACGCAGAATCGATCAATTATCAATAAACGATTCGGGAAGACTCCATACGAACTAATAAACAAACGGATACCTAATATTAAAATTTTTCCATGTCTTTGGATGCAGATGCTTCATATTAAATGACAAAGACAACCTTGGAAAATTTAATCAAAAAGCTGATGAAGGTATCTTCATAGGATATTCGAAGGAGTCAGTAGCTTTCCGAGTCTACAACAAGCGGACCAAGACAGTCAATGAAAGCGTCAACGTTAAATTTGATGAAGGAGTGGTAATGGCTTCTGAACATACCAGTTCAGGACCCGAACAGAACAAGCCGACTTCTATGGAGTCAACTGAAAAGAGTGCAAAAAATTCAGATTTAAATAAACTGTTTGAGAATTTCTATGAAGACTACTTTGAGAAGCCCAAAACTAATGTTTTAAATTTGGTGCCTGACAGGATTACTGAAGATCCCGTCGTAGTCTCGGATCATTCTCATCAACAATTATCAGAATAAACTGGAGAAGCTTCGACAACAGATGTGCACTTGCCAACTGAAAGTGTACAACCTATTCAACCTCCAGAATCTTCTGAAACCCCCTTAACATCTGAACACTCAGAAACTCCTATCTCAGATTACTTACAGTCTACATCTGAAGCCAACCCCCGACTTCCCTATTTAGACCTAAATCCCAATCATGACCACATTCAACCCTATCCACATACTTTCAAGTGGACTAGAAATCACCCAACAGAAAATATCATTGGTGATCCTTTTGCTTCAGTTCAAACAAGAAGAGCCACAATAAGTGAGTGCTTATTTTCCAATTTTATCAGCAAAATTGAACCGAAGAATGTGAAAGAAGCTCTTCTGGATGCTGATTGGATTGTCGCAATGCAAGAAGAACATAATCAGTTCGAACGGTTGAAGGTCTGGTGACTGGTAGAGCGACCTAAAGATAAATCATTGGCACGAAGTGGATCTTTAAGAATAAGAAGGATGAACATGGAGTCATCATTCGTAACAAAGCACGACTCGTTGCCAAAGTCAACAAGAATGGATCGACTATGATGAGACGTTTGCTCCTGTTGTAAGAATAGAAGCAATTAGGATGTTTCTAGCATTTGCTGCTCATAAAAACTTCACCGTGTACCAAATGGATGTTAAAACTGCGTTTTTAAACGGGGAATTAACTGATGAAGTATATACATATCAGCCTGAAGGCTTTACTGATTCTTCGAGACCTGATCATGTATATATTTTAGACAAATCACTGTACGGTCTTAAACAAGCACCACGAGCTTGGTATGATGCACTTTCAACATACTTGTTGAAATGTGGATTTAACAAAGGTGCAGTTGATACTACCCTGTTTATAAAACGTCAGGGGCCGGATATTATAGTAATACAAATATATGTAGACGATATAATATTTGGATCTACAAATCCTAAATTTTGTAAGAAATTCGCTTTCTTAATGTCCCAGAAATTCGAAATGAGCATGATGGGAGAAATAAATTTTTCTTAGGTTTACAAGTTAAACAATTGACTGATGGTATTTTTATAAACCAGTCCAAATATATTCAAGACATGCTAAAGAAATTTAACATGGTCAACAGTACTCCTATGAAAACTCTCATGGCTCCGGATTCAAAATCCAAACTTGATGAGGACATTTCAGGAAAACCTGTAGATGTAACTCATTATCGAGGAATAATTGGGTCATTAATGTATTTAACCGCTAGTAGACCTGATATTATGTTTGCTACATGTGTTTGTGCTAGATATCAGGCAAATCCAAAAGAATCACATTTAACTGCTGCTAAAAGAATTTTAAGATATCTGAAGGGAACACCAAACCATGGTTTGTGGTATCCCAGAGAATCTTCATTCAATTTAACTGCTTTTTCTGATGCTGATCACACGGGTGATAAGATGGACAGAAAAAGTACGTCAGGTGCAGTTCAATTCTTAGGTGACAAACCCATCTGCCGGTCATTCAAGAAACAACACTGTGTTTCATTATCTACAGCTGAAGCAGAATATGTTGCTATTTCATCATGCTGTTCTCAGGTGTTGTGGATGAAGAGCCAACTGCGAGACTACGGGTTTACACCACAGAAGATTATGATATATTGTGATTCTCAGAGCGCAATTGCTATTGCATCAAATCCTGTGTAACACTAAAAAAAACACATTGACATCCGGTATCACTTTATTAAGGATCATGTTGAAAATGAGAATATAGAATTATACTTTGTTCCTACTGAATATCAACTAGCTGATTTGTTTACCAAAACATTAGATGAAAAAAGGTTTAATTTTTTGGTATACAAATTGGGTATGTTAAATCGTTAGATTTAATAATTCAGTAGTTACAATATATAACTTTAAATTTACATTTTTTATCTTGATCCTCATCTAATGTTAAATTCATGAATTTTAAAAATCTAAATTTTTTGGAATTTAACAGATCTGTATTGTCATGTGCAGGGGGAGCAGAAAATAATTTTATCTGATTTTGAGAAAATCTGATAAGATTTTTCTGATATTTTGTAGGGGGAGCTGACTTGAGAAATAATATTTACATCTGAGGGGGAGCTACATTTCAAAATTCAAGGGGGAGAATTTTATGTTTTTACATTTTTTTTTAATTTTTTCAAATTTTTTTTTAATTTTGTTAAAATTTGATTTGTTTAGTTAAAAAATTTTTTGGTTTGTGTTTGTTTTAATTTTCTTAGTTTCATTTTATGTGAAAGTAGATTTTTTTTTTGTGTTATCAAATTTTTTTTGTTTTGTTTATTTTCTTTTATATTTGTTTTGTTTTGGTTTGTTTTAATTTTTAGAAGAAAAGATGAGTTTGTGATAAATGGGCTTAAATTGAATTAAGAATATGTGGGCCGAGTATTTTCTTTGAATATTTGAAAATCTTTCAACTATAAAGTTGAATTTCAAAATTAATTTCAAACTTTTCAACATCCCCACTATTCACCGTCTTCCTCTCACAAACCTTTCTTCATCCTTAAGAAACTGCAAAAAGCTCAAATCTTCGATTATTTCAGCATAAATAGAAACAAATTGTGAGTTCTTTCTACTGTTTTAGGCATTGTATTTCAGTATTAGATATTTTTTTTTTCAGTTTATTAATTTTTTTAGGTATCTGTTATGTAGGTATATGTTCGTATGAACATAAACATGTGTTCATGGGTTTTATGAATTTGTAGTTAATAAACTAAAATCAAAAGTGTGTTGGTTTGCGGTTAATGATTATGAACATGAATCTTAAATTTCATGGTTCAATTTAACTCACACTAACAGAAATTTGAAATTTTAGTTCAAATGGTTTCGAGTTCATAAGTATCTGAAATTTGGATTTTTAACAACCATGTTGTTGTTTTTAATCAAAGTTCAGTAAACAAAAGTTGTTTGAAATTGATTTTCGAGTAGGTATGAAGTTTTAAATCAGTATTAGAGTCCTTGGAATTAAAATTTTGAAAATCAGAGTATAAGGACTTGAGCATAATTTCAAAGAATACTTTCTCGATTGAAAGTATAATCGAGAAAAATCTCAATGTCAATCGAGTTGGTTGATACATCAATCGAGAAAAGTTATGTTATATTCGAGTTGACCACTTAGTCAATCGAGAATTATCTAGGGTCGATCGAGTTGGACATATACTTTGATCTAGTTGGACATATACTTTGATCGAGTTGGACTGTACATATACTCGAGTCCTGTCTTGACTCTTTCAAGTTGATCTGAATTCAGTTCTTAAGTCTTAGGTTTTATTCGAGTTGGGTCATATATCATCCGAGTTGAGTTTATTCTTAGTTCGAGAATCATCAAGAGTTAATCAAGTTGATACTTAGATGTATTCGAGAATTATTTCATTCCATTCGAGTTTGTGCATAGATACATTCGAGATTCATTACATTCCATTCGAGTTTGTGCATAGATACATTCGAGATTCATTACATTCCATTCGAGTTTGTGCATAGATACATTCGAGATTTATTACCTTTTATTCGAGATTGTTCAAGAGTAATTCGAGTTTGTTCAAATTTTTTTTTCTAAGTGTTGGGATTTTAATGTTTAAAGAAAAATGCAACATTTTTTCAAGAAATTGTTTAAATCTGTGTTTTTCTAACATTGGTCTCTGAAAGATTGACTTTGGAATCTAGTCAATAATATTTTCATATTATTGTCTGGAATTCCGATGCTTTAAACAGAAAAACACAAAATTTTATAATTTTTGATAACATGTTATATTTTTCTATTTTTGACAGATTTCATTTGTTTTTCTATAAATCTAACATGTTTACTATGTTTCACAGGTTACAAATGGCTTCTCCAAGTCAATCCCATCATTCAAACTCTTCTGACTCCCATTCATCATCTAACCATACTCTTGTTTCCAAATCTGTTCGTTCAGCATCCGTTACAAGGCCATCACCATCTATCATTATCCCTGGCAATCAACTGGTTAAACCCAAATATTTTTTACCATCCAAAGACAATAACCACCGCCTTGATACAAAAGTTATCAAAGTCAGTAACCCAATCATAGTTGATATTCTCAAAGGACATCCTTTGGGATATCTTCTACAGTACAAACCATCTATTCCTCAAGTCTACCTTCAACAATTCTGGCACACAGTTAAGTTTGTTCCAGCAGATGGTGTGACACCCTTGCCACATTAACCACCAATACAATACACCTAGGATTAAACGCCAAACACAAATTACATAATGATCTGAAAACTTAATTAAAGTGCGGAAGCATTAAAATACATAAAATAGAAATAATACAACTGTGTCAAACACCCTTCGGTGCTACAAGGTTCCAATACTAAGTCTACATACTCAATTTATTATTACAACATCCTGTATATATTACAACATTGTCCCATAGCACAATTACCGATTGATCTGTAGATATCTTCCAAGACTTCACAAATAACCTAACTAGAAGGTCCGACAGCAAATTTTCCTTTTCTTGTAAAAATACAACAAATGAGGGGTAAGAGAATGCTTAGTGAATACACAAATCTACGCATTTTATAAATCTTTATGAAGCCCACAAGAGTACACCGAAGACAGACGTCGTGCACTCTCCACGTACACAAAGTACGACACACATGAGCCGTCGCTCCTACGAGCCCAAAGCTCGGTATATAACCCAACCATCTGAGACAGACATAACATCGGGGATGACTTACTGCCTACCAGAACCACGGAGGGATCAGCTCCGGGTCATATAGCGCAGTAACATCGGAGTAACAGATGCGACCCGCCGGTCCATCGTTAGATCCACAACAAAAGAACGGACATGCAACAAGTATGAATGTGCATCTAAATCTACGCAAGTTAGTAGAATTCCAAATGATAATGAAGCAACATGTCTCAGCAGGAAATAGATAACATAAAGCAGATATAAACATGCGAAATCATATGTACTCATAGTGGGTGCGTTTTTAAACTTTAACCAATATTATTTCTCCTCAAGATTTCAACCGGATCAACAAAGTACCCCACTGTGGGTTAAACAACACCCCAAGGGACCTGTTTCATTTCCATAAGGAAAACATATCATCATTACATGCTCTATAACAAATTAGCATTAATTTGTACAAATAAAAGTAACACAACATTCGGAACCGTCATCCGAAACTCGCATTAAAAACCATCTTTTAGTGTGTTATCATTCCCAAATAACCCTTCATTATATACCTTAATATAGTACAAAAGATATCCCAAAAGTGTGATTATTTGTCCATCAATTCGGGTCCTTTTAAACCCATCCGAATTACCCAAGAATTGCATAGAACTCGCCGAGTTGGCTCAGGGAACTCGCCGAGTTCAGGTCCGAAGTTCGGACCCTCGACCGGATTTCGGACCCATCCGAATTACTTTGACCCATCCGAATTCAGGTCATATCCGAGTTCGATTCTTTTTCATGTTCGGTTCCATCTAAGTTCGGTTCTTATCCGAATTCGGGTCCCAACCGAATTCGGATCCATCACTTATGAATTTTTGAAGATTTGTTCAAGTGTTCCTGGGAACTCGCCGAGTTCACCATAGAACTCGCCGAGTTCACTTGCAGAAATGCAGGTCGCAACTTACGGATTTTACTCAAAAATTTCCAAAACTAATTTATAGCAACATGCAATCTATACATTTGATATATTACTATATATTGAGTGTTTCTAATCCATTTTCCATATCAGTAACATCCAATTTCGTCCAGATTGGACCAAAAATGAGTAAAAACCCCAAGAACTCAAAAACTCACAAAAATTCAGATTTATCACCTTTTTAGGACGAATCAAAGCACAATTCTTGTTTCCAATCCTTCAGGGAACTTCAATTGATGATTCTCAGCTACTTAACAAACATGCAACCACATTTCCTCAGATTTTGAATCCGAATTTTTACATATTTATCCTTAGAAAATAGATACTCAAACTTGAAACTATGTTCTTACCTCTAAATCCACTTGATCCTTGTTAATATTAAGCTTGATTCACGAATCTAGTTCCAAAATTTCGAACTTTCAGCAGATTTTAGAGAGAGAGATTGATAGAGAGAGAAAGTAGAGAGAGGTTGATTTTCATTCAAAATGAAAGACTTGGGCCTTTTATTCCCATTTTCCAACTTTGGCACATTTTGCCCCTCAATTTATCTGGTTCCATTAAATACTGAGTTTCATCATAATTTTAATTATCACTAACATTTTAACAATCATAGTTAATAACTAAAAGTTGAAATTCTCAATTTCCTAATTTCTTAAAATAGCAACCAACTTTTAAATATCCAGATACATAATTGTAGGTCCCGAGAGGTTCCCAAAGTATATAGTTATAAGCTGTAGAGGGGGGGTGAATACAGCAATTTAAAAACTACACACTCTTTTCTCAATGTTTGTATGTATTATCAACAATTTGTTAATTACAAACAAGCTTGAATGCGGAATAGTTCAAGCTGAGATGACAGATACAACAGTATGTTCACTAGTCTAAGACAAACTCAAACTAGAATACAATGAATACACTCACTAAGAAGCACTCACTGTGTTTACAAGACTTAAGGGAACAGCTTATGTAAAACAGCTTAGACACACAGATGCTGGTTTACACAGAAGGCTTGCATGCATGAAAATCACACTTGCACGTTCACTCTTGGTTTCAACACTTAGCTTTCTTCACACTTCTTTCTGACCTTAGAAGCTTCCTTTTATACTCACTTAGAGGATCTAAGAGAAACATCTTCATTGGACGGAATGAAAAAGGAGAAGTCTTGTTGAAAAAGACAACATAACCTTTTCTGCACTTTTCTGAAAAGCAGACTTGTCTTCTCATGTGCAGAACTTTTGTCTTTTTTACTTTGTCTACTGTTGCATTGCCTTTAACTAATTTAGGAATGTCAACTTTGCGTCTTTCTTCCTTGTAAAGGCCTATTTTGATATAAGAAAAAGGTCTGTCACCCTTTTTCAAATATCCTTTTGTCTTCATGTACAGAACAGCTTGGGCAGGCTGAGCGGTTCTGCTTTCCACTTTGTCTTCGACTTGTAAACTGATCTTGTAGTCAAAAAACAATACATGATGACTTGGAAACAAATTCCATAAAGTGTTTAGCCTGTTCACAAAGAACAGGTTCTGTTCACAAAGAACAGAACACTTTAAAAAATGCCCAAGCTGCTCAACAGTGTAGAGCAGCGTAGACAGTTTATGTCCAGCCTGATCAGCAGACTGAGCAGCTTGGACAAACTGTCTTGGTTGCAACACATGCAACATATAGAACAGCTTTAGACTGATATTGCAAATCATTTTCAGGTTTCAATAAGGCATATAAAAGGCCGTAATGCAACCTTCAAATGCATCTAACAGCTTTGATTTAAATCTCCCCTCAGATGGTAAGAACAGGTGTTGACTGAGGCCTTTTTGTGCTAACAATCCTCCCCCTTTGCAATACCGTCTAAGCTGGTCTATCAAAAATCACTATTATTTTTACAGTACATTGCTACTAAAATAAAATTACACATTACAGTAAGATAAAAGATCAGTTTATATATACACTGATTTGATTACACTAGAAACCACACATGTCTTCACAAGAGTACTAACTAATGTACTCATGTATTTTAAACTAATGTAAAAGCAAAAATACAACTTATGTATAGTATACAACTAATGTACAAGACGTTTGGACTGTTTGGTTGGAGCAGATAATGGACAAGCCTGTCCAACTGGATGGAACTCCATTCTTCACCTACCCAGACGGTGATGGACTCATATCAATGGAGAAGATCCTGAAACCCTTTTCCAGTTCTTCCCTTGTATCCTCAAGTTCCTCAATTTCACTCTGCTGATATATGCAACTTGGGATCATGAGATCTCCTCCTTCATAGAAGCCTCTGAGCTGATCCCAGAGGGCTGCTCTCCATTGACTCTACGACTGCCTAAAAGAAACTGCAAGTCTGAAGGCGGCAAGTTGTCCTCAGTCAACTTTGTACAGCTCTGAGGCTCTTTGGAAGCACTTCTTCTGAGTTAGGGGATCTACAAAAAATGCCCCCAGCTCAGGTTCTTCAATCATCTTGCCATCCTCAACTCTATTTCCTTTAGGCGGACTATGATCAACTCCTTTTTTCAAGGGCCTAGTCTCCTTGTTCTCATCAGCGTAAGGAGTAGCTCCATCTCTGTATCCTTCTTGTCCTTCTGCCTTTATTTGGGGTATGTCACAGAGACACCCGCTTTTATTCTTCTTGGAATCAGGCCCAGCCTCATTACTCTCTCCATCAGCTTCTTGATGCCACGATAGTCTTAGCGTTTCTGACTTAGACTGGCTCAGGGCAACTGCCAGTTCCCCCATTCCCTGTCTCCCATTCTGCAAAACATCAGTGTGATCGTAGGTTCCATTTCAGGGCCTTGTTGCCACCCATCCTGGTGAATCTGAACCTTCCACTGTGTGCCTTTTCTTGAAATGGGAAACAAGCTTGACCTCGCTTCCTTGGTAAGCCTTCTATTAACCACATCATGAAATTTCTTTTCTAGCCAAGCCTTGTCAAAGTGGAATTTGCTCTGTGCAGGTGGTACTTGAGTCTTGGTCACGAGACCTGAGCACCCTGGTTCTTTCTCCCCTCCTTTTTCTGCCTGATTCCTTAGCAGCTTCCATTAATTTCTTTTGCACCTCCAAGGTAGACATTTATTTTCTTTGCTTTTTGGAGTGCAAAAGATTAGCAGCTTTAGCAGATTCTTCTTCTTTTCTCACTTTCGTCCAGGCTTGAAGCTCGTCTTCTTAAACTCAAAGTACTTTGTGCATGGAAGACCCATCTCTTTACGCCCTAGGCTTTTGTGAAACTTAAGATCAGCTGCTTTCTGCTGTTGTTTATCAATGGCTTGCTTTTTTCTTTTCCTTTAGCTGCTGCTGTAGTGACAGCAGCCTCAGGAATTTCCTCTTCTTCTTCTTCTTCTTCAGTTAGAACTTAGTGCCTCCTTTTACTGCTAGGCCTGTCCTCAGTAAATGACTTCCTCCCCCTTAGACTGAGCAGGGTTTGGAGAGACAGCCTGAAGGCATAGCAGCTGTGAGAGGCACCTCAGCTGTACCTGTAGATGTCCCTGACTGGTTGACCAGTGGGGAGTTGTAGGTACTGCTTTCCTCCTTAGGAGAAGAGGTTTTCTCCCCCTTAGACTTAGTCTTCGAGGCAGATGACTTATCCCCCTTTGAAGGAGATGGACATCACCTTCAACACCTGGTCTGCCTGAAGACACAAAGTCAGCAGGCTACCAGCAGTTTTGGCCGCAGGTTTGGGGGCCAACCAGCTGCTTGCTCACTAAGAAGCCAGGTTGTCCTTAACTCTGCAGCTGGGAAAGAGACGGCCTGAAGAGAAGAGGCTGGGAATCAGCAAGAGAGGTCAGCTTAACTATGTTTTCCCTCTCTAGATGTTGTGAACAAACAAGCTTTGAAGCGTGTGCTAAGATGGACTCATGTATTATTCTTGCACATCAGCAAGGTCTGAGGACACAGTATTTGTGAGAGCCAAGAAGAGTGTTCAGGCTGGCCAATGTGTAGGAGGGTGTGTTGCAGAATTGAGGAGAGAGACAGCTGTTTGGGAAATGGTTGCCATAGAGGACACAGCAGTCCTGTTGTAAGGAGAGGGAGTAGAGGAGGAGAGAGTTGGATACAGGTTTTCCGCTGGTCGTGAGTGCAATCAGCTGTGAAGAGTTTCAGTTTGGGGAGTGAACTGGGAAGGATTCTTTGAACATATCAAAGAAGCCTTTGAGCTGTCAGACACCGAGTCTCGAGATGATGGTGTAGGGAGTGCGGTGGTGTTTTCCAAAGAACCAAATTTGTTTTGGTCTGCCAAAAGAAAGCGATCCTTCAAAGCAGGTCTTTGGGAAGATTGGTGGTGTATGGGTGGATTGTTTTGAGTGGGTTAGATTGAGAAGATGATGATGAGCTGGGTGTTTGAGGATGTGAGGGAGAGGGAAGCGGGACATTGGGACAGAAGCCTCCTAGCATGGGCAAAAGTAGAGTGGCCCAGGATTGAGAGGATCAGAGGGCCCTTCAGGCAGCGGCTGTAGCGCATCCCTAGAGGAAGGGGATGATTTGGGGCCTTTTTCGATGCTGGCTTGTTGTGCCATACAACCACTCTATGAAGACTAGTGGTGGGTTCCCCTGCACAGTGGCCTTGTTAAAGGCACCGATCATCATTGGTGGTAAGTGGGATAGAATGCGTGCAACAATCAGCAGTGTGAAACTGCTGATTGACGAATTTGCTAGGAAGGGAGAAGCCTGCACCGAGGGATGGTATGCATCACCAGAGGTTCACTAAGCTGGGTTGTTGGTCCACCTCACACGCAGCTGGTTTGCGTCCTAGAAGCAGCTGTATCATTGGGGAGCAGAAGTTATGAGGCTGAGCTGCTGATTGGTACTATATCCGCAGCCGTGGGCACCACTCGTGCAGACTTCAGGGTTTGGAGGAGAAGTGTAGTGGGGGAACATGTAGGACACAGTAGGCAGTGGAGAGGCTCCTGTCTTTCAATATCTACAGCCTGTTGGGGAGCTTGATAAGTTGATGTGTGGTACTCCGTTTGTGTTACAACTGGTTTCCTGTTGGGAGAACCAAGCAGGGTCTAGGTCTGTACGCTGGGTAGACCGATGGGAGTGACAGCGGCTCCAAATGAGCTGACACCTGCTCCCAAAGTAGGAGAGGCAGTTGGTTTGCTTCTTTTTCAAACTGAACCCTGTTGAAGGGAACGGGGAGGGTGGTTGTTGTGGGCTGTTTTCTTCTTTGGCGAGTGATTTGCGTTAGTAGGATGGATGATGTGGGTTGATTGTGGAGTCAGGGGAGCAGGATCTTTCGGACGGATTGTGAGACTGGGTTAGGAACAGTGGGGCTGGCCTGTTCCAATAGATCTCTTGTGCCACAGAGGCACCAGACACAAGGACTTCAGGCTCACAAATGAACAACGGTGAGGGTTCTGCTCTGTCCTAAGCCACAGAGGCTAAAGGAACGATCTCAGCCTGGGTGTTTTGGCCTCTTGTTTACAACAAGGCCCAGCTTCAGTTGCCAGGGTCCTTTTTGACAAGCTGGACTGGCTTTGGATTTTGACATGGGACGCAGTCTTCTGAGATCCACACCTCCACAGTAGAGGGTCCTTCTCCACCAAGCCCATAGCGCCTCTCATTGGGTGGATATAGGAGGACTCATCTCAGGCAGGACTGGCAGTCGTAGAAAACTCTATTCCCTATACAAAGAAAATGTTGGTTTATAGGCTTTTCTTTTGCTTTTGTTTTTTTTGTTTGGTTAATAAGAAAGAGGCTGAAGTTTATAGTAGATGCTCCCACATATCGCTTGAAAATGAAGGCTCAGACAACCTGGGATATCGAACAGCAGCTTGCTCTTGACTCTTGTGCACCAGAGTTCCTCATTCCTCAACAAAAACCATTTACCATATCAAGGGTGTCCCATCCACGAACTGTGGCGATAGGAACTTATCTCTCTGGATTGGTCAAATATACCAACTTTGCTTCCAAAACAACCACATCACCATA
>JAANYP010004788.1:0-10861 GCA_020465985.1 Centrapalus pauciflorus | reverse complement strand
CCCACAACAAAACACTCGTTGTGTGACCAATTGGTTGCAATTAGCACACACAAATAAAAATAAAGTGCCTATTGCATGGACAATAGTCACACAAAATACAAGTTTAACTCACTTATAAGAGCATATGGTCACAGTTTTTAACACCTACGACCACATTTGGCATAATTTTATGTGACCAAAGCACACAACAAGACACTCGTTGTGTGACCATAAGGTTGCAATCAGCCACACACAAATAAAAATAAAATGGCAATTGCATGGACAATTGGCACACAAAATACAAGTTTACCTCACTTAAAACAGCTTATGGTCACACTTTTTAACACCTACGGCCACATTTGGGATAATTTTATGTGACCAAAGCACACAACAAGACACTCGTTTGTGACCAAAAGGTTGCAATCAGCCACACACAAATAAAATAAAGTGGCCATTGCATGGACAATAGTCACACAAAATACAAGTTTACCTCACTTAAAAGAGCATATGGTCACACTTTTTAACACCTACGACAACATTTTGCATAATTTTATGTGACCAAAGCCCACAACAAGACACTCGTTGTGTGACCAAATGGTTGCAATCACCTACACACAAATAAAAATAAAGTGGCCATTGCATGGACAATAGTCACACAAAATACAAGTTTACCTCACTTAAAAGAGCATATGGTCACACTTTTTAACACCTACGGCCACATTTTGGATAAATTTATGTGAACAAAGCCCACAACAAGACACTCGTTGTGTGACCAAATGGTTGCAATCACCCACACACAAATAAAAATAAAGTGGCCATTGTATGGACAATAGTCACACAAAATACAAGTTTACCTCACTTAAAAGAACATATGGTCACACTTTTTAACACCAACGGCCACATTTGACATAAATTAATGTGACCAAAGCTCACAACAAAACACTCGTTGTGTGACAAAATGCTTGCAATCAACACACACAAATAAAAATAAAGTGGCCATTGCATGGACAATAGTCACACAAAATACAAGTTTACCTCACTTAAAAGAGCATATGGTCACACATTTTAACACCAACAGCCACATTTGGCATAATTTTATGTGACCAAAGCCCAGAACAAGACACTAGTTGTGTAACAAATGGTTGCAATCAGCCACACACACATAAAAATAAAGTGGCCAATGCATGGACAATAGTCACACAAAATACAAGTTTACCTCACTTAAAAGAGCATATGGTCACACTTTTTAAAGCCAACGGCCACATTTGACATAATTTTATGTGACCAAAGCCCCCAAGAAGACACTCGTCGTGTGACCAAATGGTTGCAATTAGCATACACAAATAAAAATAAAGTGGCCATTGCATGGACAATAGTCACACAAAATACAAGTTTAACTCACTTATAAGAGCATATGGTCAAAGTTTTTAACACCTACGACCACATTTGGCATAATTTTATGTGACCAAAGCCCACAACAAGACACTCATTGTGTGACAAAATGGTTGCAATCAGCACACACAAATAAAAATAAAGTGGCCAATGCATGGATAATAGTCACACAAAATACAAGTTTACCTCACTTAAAAGAGCATACGGTCACACTTTTTAACACCTACGACAACATTTTGCATAATTTTATGTGACCAGAGCCCACAACAAGACACTCGTTGTGTGACCAAATGGTTGCAATCACCTACACACAAATAAAAATAAAGTGGCCATTGCATGGACAATAGTCACACAAAATACAAGTTTACCTCACTTAAAAGAGCATATGGTCACACTTTTTAACACCTACGGCCACATTTTGGATAAATTTATGTGAACAAAGCCCACAACAAGACACTCGTTGTGTGACCAAATGGTTGCAATCACCCACACACAAATAAAAATAAAGTGGCCATTGTATGGACAATAGTCACACAAAATACAAGTTTACCTCACTTAAAAGAACATATGGTCACACTTTTTAACACCAACGGCCACATTTGACATAAATTTATGTGACCAAAGCTCACAACAAAACACTCGTTGTGTGACAAAATGCTTGCAATCAACACACACAAATAAAAATAAAGTGGCCATTGCATGGACAATAGTCACACAAAATACAAGTTTACCTCACTTAAAAGAGCATATGGTCACACATTTTAACACCAACAGCCACATTTGGCATAATTTTATGTGACCAAAGCCCAGAACAAGACACTAGTTGTGTAACAAATGGTTGCAATCAGCCACACACACATAAAAATAAAGTGGCCAATGCATGGACAATAGTCACACAAAATACAAGTTTACCTCACTTAAAAGAGCATATGGTCACACTTTTTAAAGCCAACGGCCACATTTGACATAATTTTATGTGACCAAAGCCCCCAAGAAGACACTCGTCGTGTGACAAAATGCTTGCAATTAGCACATACAAATAAAAATAAAGTGCCCATTGCATGGACAATAGTCATACAAAATACAAGTTTAAGTCACTGAAACAGCATATGGTCACACTTTTTAACACCAACGGCCACATTTGACATAATTTTATGTGGCCAAAGCCCACAACAAAACACACGTTGTGTGACAAAATGGTTAACAATCAACACACACAAATAAAAATAAAGTGGCCATTGCATGGATAATAGTCCCACAAAATACAAGTTTACCTCACTTAAAAGAGCATATGGTCACACTTTTTAACACCTACGAAAACATTTTGCATAATTTTATGTGACCAGAGCCCACAACAAGACACTCGTTGTGTGACCAAATGGTTGCAATCACCTACACACAAATAAAAATAAAGTGGCCATTGCATGGACAATAGTCACACAAAATACAAGTTTACCTCACTTAAAAGAGCATATGGTCACACTTTTTAACACCTACGGCCACATTTGGCATAATTTTATGTGACCAAAGCCCACAACAAGACACTCGTTGTGTGAAAAAATAGTTGCAATCAGCACACACAAATAAAAATTAAGTGACAATTCCATGGACAATAGTCAAACAAAATACAAGTTTACCTCACTTAAATACAAGTTTACCTCACTTAAAAGAGCATAATGTCACACTATTTAACACCCACAGCCACATTTGGCATAATTTAATGTCACCAAAGCCCACAACAAGACACTCGTTGTGTGACCAAATGGTTGCAAATCAACACACACAAATAAAAATAAAGTGGCCATTGCATGGACAATAGTCACACAAAATACAAGTTTACCTCACTTACAAGAGCATATGGTCACACTTTTTAACACCTACGGCCACATTTTGCATAATTTTATGTGACCAAAGCCCACAACAAGACACTCGTTGTGTGACCAAATGGTTGCAATAACCCACACACAAATAAAAATAAAGTGGCCATTGCATGGACAATAGTCACACAAAGTACAAGTTTACCTAACTTAAAAGAGCATATGGTCACACTTTTTAACACCTATGGCCACATTTTACATAATTTTATGTGACCAAAGCCCACAACAAAACACTCGTTGTGTGACCAAATGGTTGCAGTTAGCACACACAAATAAAAATAAAGTGCCTATTGCATGGACAATAGTCACACAAAATACAAGTTTAACTCACTTATAAGAGCATATGGTCACATTTTTTTCACCTACGACCACATTTGGCATAATTTTATGTGACCAAAGCCCACAACAAGACACTCATTGTGTGACAAAATGGTTGCAATCAGCACACACAAATAAAAATAAGTGGCCAATGCATGGATAATAGTAACACAAAATACAAGTTTACCTCACTTAAAAGAGCATATGGCCACACTTTTTAACACCTACGACAACATTTTGCATAATTTTATGTGACCAGAGCCCACAACAAGACACTCGTTGTGTGACAAAATGGTTGCAATCAGCACACACAAATAAAAATAAAGTGGCCAATGCATGGACAATAGTCACACAAATACAAGTTTACCTCACTGAAAAGAGCATATGGTCACACTTTTTAACGCCAACGGCCACATTTGACATAATCATATGGTCACACTTTTTAACGCCAACGGCCACATTTGACATAATTTTATGTGACCAAAGCCCCCAACAAGACATTCGTCGTGTGACCAAATGGTTGCAATTAGCACACAAAAATAAAAATAAAGTGGCCATTGCATGGACAATAGTCACATAAAATACAAGTTTACCTCACTTAGAAGAGCATATGGTCACACATTTTAACAACAACAGCCACATTTGGCATAATTTTATGTGACCAAAGGCCACAACAAGACACTAGTGGTGTAACAAATGGTTGCAATCAGCCACACACACATAAAAATAAAGTGGCCAATGCATGGACAATAGTCACATAAAATACAAGTTTACCTCACTTAGAAGAGCATATGGTCACACTTTTTAATGCCAACGGCCACATTTTGCATAATTTTATGTGACCAAAGCCCACAACAAGACACTCGTTGTGTGACCAAATGGTTGCAATAACCCACACACAAATAAAAATAAAGTGGCCATTGCATAGACAATAGTCACATAAAGTACAAGTTTACCTAACTTAAAAGAGCATATGGTCACACTTTTTTACACCTATGGCCACATTTTACATAATTTTATGTGACCAAAGCCCACAACAAAACACTCGTTGTGTGACCAATTGGTTGCAATTAGCACACACAAATAAAAATAAAGTGCCTATTGCATGGACAATAGTCACACAAAATACAAGTTTAACTCACTTACCTAAAATGTAGCCAGGGAATTCAGATCTCAATCCTAGACTTTTTCTCTTAATAAATTACCTTAGGTAAGCTAAAAGTTAAGGGAAAGGCTCACGAAGGAATACCGAAGAGCCTAAAGATTAGAGCATATGGTCACAGTTTTTAACACCTACGACCACATTTGGCATAATTTTATGTGACCAAAGCACACAACAAGACACTCATTGTGTGACCATAAGGTTGCAATCAGCCACACACACATAAAAATAAAGTGGCAATTGCATGGACAATAGGCACACAAAATACAAGTTTACCTCACTTAAAAGAGCATATGGTCACACTTTTTAACACCAACGACCACATTTGGCATAATTTTTTGTGACCAAAGCCCACAACAAGACACTCGTTGTGTGACAAAATGGTTGCAATCAACACACACAAATAAAAATAAAGTGGCCATTGCATGGACAATAGTCACACAAAATACAAGTTTACCGCACTTAAAAGAGCATATGGTCACACTTTTTAACACCTACGGCAACATTTTGCATAATTTTATGTGACCAAAGCCCACAACAAGACACTCGTTGTGTGACCAAATGGTTGCAATCACCTACACACAAATAAAAATAAAGTGGCCATTGCATGGACAATAGTCACACAAAATACAAGTTTACCTCACTTAAAAGAGCATATGGTCACACTTTTCAACACCTATGGCCACATTTTACATAATTTTATGTGACCAAAGCCCACAACAAACACTCGTTGTGTGACCAATTGGTTGCAATTAGCACACACAAATAAAAATAAAGTGCCTATTGCATGGACAATAGTCACACAAAATACAAGTTTAACTCACTTATAAGAGCATATGGTCACAGTTTTTAACACCTACGACCACATTTGGCATAATTTTATGTGACCAAAGCCCACAACAAGACACTCATTGTGTGACAAAATGGTTGCAATCAGCACACACAAATAAAAATAAAGTGGCCAATGCATGGATAATAGTCACACAAAATACAAGTTTACCTCACTTAAAAGAGCATATGATCACACTTTTTAACACCTACGACAACATTTTGCATAATTTTATGTGACCAGAGCCCACAACAAGACACTCGTTGTGTGACCAAATGGTTGCAATCACCTACACACAAATAAAAATAAAGTGGCCATTGCATGGACAATAGTCACACAAAATACAAGTTTACCTCACTTAAAAGAGCATATGGTCACACTTTTTAACACCTACGACCACATTTGGCATAATTTTATGTGACCAAAGCCCACAACAAGACACTCGTTGTGTGACAAAATGGTTGCAATCAGCACACACAAATAAAAATAAAGTGGCCATTGCATGGACAATAGTCACACAAAATACAAGTTTACCTCACTTAAAAGAGCATATGGTCACACTTTTTAACACCTACGACAACATTTTGCATAATTTTATGTGACCAAAGCCCACAACAAGACACTCGTTGTGTGACAAAATGGTTGCAATCAGCACACACAAATAAAAATAAAGTGGCCATTGCATGGACAATAGTCACACAAAATACAAGTTTACCTCACTTAAAAGAGCATATGGTCACACTTTTTAACACCTACGGCCACATTTTGGATAATTTTATGTGAACAAAGCCCACAACAAGACACTCGTTGTGTGACCAAATGGTTGCAATCACCCACACACAAATAAAAATAAAGTGGCCATTGTATGGACAATAGTCACACAAAATACAAGTTTACCTCACTTAAAAGAACATATGGTCACACTTTTTAACACCAACGGCCACATTTGACATAAATTTATGTGACCAAAGCCCACAACAAAACACTCGTTGTGTGACAAAATGCTTGCAATCAACACACACAAATAAAAATAAAGTGGCCATTGCATGGACAATAGTCACACAAAATACAAGTTTACCTCACTTAAAAGAGCATATGGTCACACATTTTAACACCAACAGCCACATTTGGCATAATTTTATGTGACCAAAGCCCAGAACAAGACACTAGTTGTGTAACAAATGGTTGCAATCAGCCACACACACATAAAAATAAAGTGGCCAATGCATGGACAATAGTCACACAAAATACAAGTTTACCTCACTTAAAAGAGCATATGGTCACACTTTTTAAAGCCAACGGCCACATTTGACATAATTTTATGTGACCAAAGCCCCCAAGAAGACACTCGTCGTGTGACCAAATGGTTGCAATTAGCACACACAAATAAAAATAAAGTGCCATTGCATGGACAATAGTCATACAAAATACAAGTTTAAGTCACTGAAACAACATATGGTCACACTTTTTAACACCAACGGCCACATTTGACATAATTTTATGTGGCCAAAGCCCACAACAAAACACACGTTGTGTGACAAAATGGTTGCAATCAACACACACAAATAAAAATAAAGTGGCCATTGCATGGATAATAGTCACACAAAATACAAGTTTACCTCACTTAAAAGAGCATATGGTCACACTTTTTAACACCTACGACAACATTTTGCATAATTTTATGTGACCAGTGTTGGTACACCCTGTGTGACGATAGCAGTCTAATCGATCTGCGTTATGATTTAAGTAATATTCTGAATATTAACAAGTGTTTTGATATATATGTTTAATATGTGTTTGTCTGTTATTGATTGTGTGTTTGAACTTGATGTAACATATTACAAGAAGTTCAAACATAAAAGTCAAAGAGTATGTCAAGCATAAGTTAAAACATAAGTTTCATCACGTAAGTGTTTAAGTGTATTGGCTAGATTCGAATAGGTTAAGGAAGGCATTCGAATCTGTGATAGATTCGAATGTATCCTTAGATTCGAATGGGCTAGATTCGAATCTGTCAGATGGACAGATTCGAATGGGGCCTTAGGCCAGATTCGAGGTTGGCCCACAACAGACTCGAATCAGGGTCTATAATTAGGAATAGACTCGAATGATTAGCAGACCTTTGGCAGAATTCGTGAGGAATTAAGCAATAGGCGATCTCGAGTTTATCAGCTAGGTGAGTCCCGTTTCGGAGAGAATTAGTACGTAGGATCGTTCGTGTGTCGTTCGTTCAGCGTCTAATAGTCTCCGTGTTTCCGTTGGTTAAGAGTTGTCCGTCTAACCGTCAACGAGGATTCCGCACTCGTTAACGGGTCCGCGTCTAGATAGATCTGTCAGTGGTAGACCTTTCAAGTGGTATCAGAGCCTACGGAGTGTTCGTGGTGTTCTTCGTGTTCATCAGAAACATTCTAGGTTTCTTGACGCTAGTTGGACGGTTTTTCTCTCAAAAACGTGTTTTTGAGCTTAGCAAATTCATATTCGGGAAACACTTTGTCGTTTTTCACGTTTTTGGTCGAAATCATTATTTTTCGTTTGAAAAATAGTGATTTAATCCGTAAAACATCAAAAAATCAAAGTGTTAGCCGTTTTTCGAGTTTGCGGCGCTCGAATCTATAGGGGTAAGTAGGGTTTTACTTTATTTTTCGAGTCTAACCAAAATACGCTCCTATCGAGTCAATTTCAGTCAGTTTCGAGTCTGTGGTGTGTCGAATCTGTTAATACATTCGAATTGGATCTCGAGTCTATATTGTTTCGAGTTTGTTTCGAGTCTATACTGTTTCGATTCTGTGCTTCGATTCTGCTGAATTTCGATTCTATTGTGCCTTCGATTCTAAGGGTGTTCGAATCTATAGAGTCCTTCGAATCTGTGATATCTTCGAATCTAGGGAGTTCCTCGAATCTGACATTATTTCGAATCTACTTGACTTTTAAGACTTAATCGAATTTAATTTCAAAAGATTAAATATTAATTAGATTCGAATCTATCTAGATTCGACTAAGTTAATTTAAATCAGTTTCTAATTCAATTAATTAAGTTCAAATTCAAATTCTTTCAGAAAAGATGTCAAACCTTCAGAAATTCCTTGAGATGGATCACGAAGTTGGGAAGGCCAATGCACCACCTAAGCTGATGAAAGTTGAGGATTACTACTGGTGGAAGGATAGATTCACGGATTTTGTACGATTCAACGATATGCGCATGTGGGTGTGCATTGATGAAGGGTACATTCCACCAGTTTCTGAGGTTGAAGGCCGTCAAAAGGTTCTGTCATACCAAATGATGAAAGAGGATGACAAGAAACTGTTTGAAGCTGAAAACAAGGCTTTCTCTATTATCCGAATGGCGTTACCTCAAGATATCTTGCACACATTTCGGACTCAAAGGACGTCGAAAGAACTTTGGGAGTCTCTTCAGAAAAGGTGTGAGGGTAATCCACGGGTACGTAGAAAGCGCACAGAGCTGTTGACTCAACAGTTTGCAATTTTCAAGGCTCTTAAGGATGAACAGTTGGATGATATTATCACACGATTTTATCATCTGATAACAGAGCTTGAAAGTCATGGTATTGAGTATTCTGACACAGACAAGAACAACAAGCTTCTTGATGCCCTACCGGCCAAATGGGCTATGTATGTGGCTATGATTAAGCTGAATGAAGATAAATACTATGCTCAATCACTGGATGACATCGTGGGAACGTTGAGGGCATATCACTTCGAAATGATAAAGGCTGAGACTGATTACGAGCAAGTCCAAAATCCGGCTATGTATTTTGGAAAGACATCAAAATCATCAGTGACAGCTGATCAGAAGAATGCTACAGCGTTTTTCACCGGAGAAACGTCATCACCACCAGAGTCCGAAGACTCACTAAACCGCGCGTTCTTAGGGTTAGGAAGATCGGAAGAACCGCAACCTCAAGTCCAACAGGCATCGACCAGTCAGAGCTATTCGAAGATGCCAATGAGCGCAAAGTCGGCGGAAGAACATCTGAATCTGCTTGCTTCGTTTGTGGCCGCATACGGAAATTGCGTTCAAGGGAAGATTAATGATCCGGCTCTTTGGGATGAAGACTACGATCAGGTCGACCCTGATGACTTAGAGGAAATGGATCTGAAATGGCAACTGGCCATGGTAACCCAACGGGTTAAGAGATTCATAAAAAGAACTGGGAGGAATCTGCAGATGAACAACAAGGGGATAGGTTTTGATAAGTCCAAGGTGAAATGCTATAACTGTCAGGGATTGGGACACTTCGCCAGGGAGTGTCAAAGACCGAAGGTAGAGACATACCAGGGGCAGAGTCAGCATCAAGGACAGTACCAAAGTCAGTCCCAACAGAGATATCTTCCGAGTTCTTCATCTAGTCAAGCCAATCTAGCGGGTCTGATATCCAATGTCACTTCTGACAGACAGCTAGATGGTTCTTATGACTGGAGTTCACATCCGGAGTCCAATGCTAGAGCTTTCATGGCTGAAGTTACGGAAAATGGTTGTGAAGAGGACGAGCAGACCACAAGGGACAGCAGTCCGATGTGGGTAGAGAAAGCGAATGATCAGACCGTGCTGGAGTTTGTTGCTCAGATGGCCAACGTGGAATCTGATAACTCTAAGGTTAGTCTTTCTAATTCTCTATTTCGTGATTTATGTGCTTTATGTGTTAGTTCTAACGATAGGTTAAATCTAGTCTTAGACTCACATAAGACCATAGCTGCTCAAAATGAAAACTTAAAAATAGAAAATGCTAGCCTAAATGATATAAAACAAGATTTAAAAGAAAAGCTTAAGGCTGATGCTCAAGATGTAATCGTTCTAAAAGACAAACTGAGTGAGCAGTGTGTTAGGATAGAACTTATGTATGAGCACGTAGAGGCCTTGACCAAAAGTCTGAAAGACAAAGACATAGAGCTAGCCGAGACCAAGGTTAAGGTAGCCGAGGCAAATAGCAAGCTGGAAAAGTTTAGGAATTCGAGCCTAAACCTAGGGAAAGTCTTAGATGCCCAAAGACAGTCTAAGAAGCCTGTAGGTCTAGGTTTTCACGAAATTCCTCCACCTTTCAATGATAACTATGTGCCTCAGCCTCAGGAGAAAACTGACAAGACCGTAGTTTTAGAGGACCTACCTGAACCTACACCTGAGACTAAAGTTGAAAATACACCTAAGGTGACTGACTCAACCGTCAAGGTCAAGAAAGTGAAATTTGTGTCTTCCTCCAGTGAAACACCTGCAGGAAAACAGAAGATTTCATGGGCTGACCAGGTCGAAGAGTCAGAAACAATAGATGTACCAAAGGAAGTAGACAC
>JAANYP010004787.1:566200-606772 GCA_020465985.1 Centrapalus pauciflorus | reverse complement strand
CTGCTGATTTTCTAGCGCGGTGATCTGGGGAACAAATTCTGAGAAAAACATTTCCGAGAAGCTATATGGTCGATTATACACCATCGCAACTATTCCGGACTGCATCTTCGCAACCATATAATCGAATCCTGCCTTCTTTGGAGCAAAGCATACCATAAAGACATGCGCAAGAAATCTCGATTGTCCAATTAATCCACTCTTCATATATGAAACTTTTGTCACGTCTTGACTGTATCCCATTCTTCGAAAGGCCGTTTGCCTTATACTCAAAGGAAACTCTATCGGACCAGCTTCTTCTTCTTGTGTGCCTAGCTGCAACACTTGTCGCAGCATATCTGCCGAGAATACCAGCGAATGTCCAGCAATACGAGTGCGTAGAACTGTCGGTGTGACCGAGCAGTCTACCTGCAGATGATCGTAAAACTGACGAATGTAAGGCAAAATGAGCTGCACATTATGAGACAGTGCAAAACCGATCCTAGACTATACTAGGAAATCAAGCACTTGTCGGAATCCCTGCGTCTCAGGGAGATTGTGATCTGGATGAAGCACCATATTTGTGAAGACCACCCCTTACGGGGCAGTGCTCACCAGTCTAGGTCCCACATCATGCAATAGGATATCAACCATACTAAGATAGGGTAATTAATTGCGGAATTAAAAATTACATGTACATTACAGATTAGGGTTTAAGTTTACATATTTCAAAATAAAATTATAAAATTATAAAAGGGTAACATCTAATCTATTCATAACATCAATCATCACAACAAGTCTACCCAGAATCACCACATTAGCTGTCTTCCAATCAGTACCAGAAAGTTTGTTGAGAAGTGGTCTAGGAAAGCTTCAAAACTTGGATCTTGAATGACCTAAGTACTAGGTCCTGCAGGTGATTTTCCTTTGGCTCTTCCTGTAAAATATTAAAGCAACATCTGTAAGCAAAGCTTAGTGAGTTTATAGATTTTCAATATTAACATGCGTGTCAAGCGGAGTCATAAATCTAAGCGTGATAAGTCTTGGCTGCCGCTACAGCCCTCATCATGATTGAGATATAGTATCTTAAGATCGGATGATGTTCAAACCACACTCACGCTTAGATCGTGGGGATCAGCCACATACTGGGCTAGCTACCAGTAGGTCAACATGGCCGAACATCGGAGGTCATTACCAAGTTCGTGAGAACTGGTGGAATAGCCAGGTCTAGAACAATAGACCATAAGGGCTAGTCAAGCTGAATAAATCTTATCAAGTCTGATCAATGAAATAAGCATAAGTCTTAGGAGTCATGATAGCAACGAATCATAAAGCAAAGTCTGAAATGCTAATAAATGCAATATGAAATGATAAGCAAATAACTATCATGATTCACTGGGCAACACCCATCCATGGTGTGCACAGGTCTCAATCCAGCTGATAAATGAATGTCAAATAATGTAACAGCATCAATATATCTCAAACGGATCTTTGCATGTTCAATTTGAATATCTATAACTCACTGGTCTGGGTCTTGGTCAAACAGATATATGAATCTGCCACCTGAGTTATCTCAGGATTTTATCTTGTCAATCTTGTTTGCTGTCAAATCAACTCTGACCCGCATTTAAGTCTTTAAGTCTTTAAATCTTTGTTCAGAATGTACTGAACCTGTTCAGAGTCATATTATATAAATCTCATGTCAATATCATCATCATTATCATGAAATTTCATCATCTCTTGGTCGTTAGATCTTTAATTCTATCTGATTCTGATAACTTTCAGTTCATCAATGTTTTGTTCGATCATATTCTTTATTCCTTTAAATTTTTCAATAGTTCTCTAAATATATATAAATATAACAATTTATATATATTCATATGGACATTTATTTTAACTAAAATATTAAAATATAATAATTGCATTTCGGACCACTAATTTCGGATTAGCCCGGATTGGGATCCGAATTCGGACACATCCGAAGTGGAGATCCGGATTTCGGACCAAACCATCATCCGGTTTTAACTTAGGTCCGAAATTGGTGCTATCCGAATTGAGCATATATCCGAATTAGGATCAGAATTCGGACCAATAATGCCCAAATCAATCATCCGAACCGAATCATAGGTCCGAAATGGGCACCATCCGAATTCGGTCTTAACCGAATTCGGACCCCATACTTAGTAATTTTCCCAGATTTTTGTTCTTGGTGTTCTTGGTCACATTCATACGGATTTTATCAATAATTATCAGATTTTCATTTTTATCGACATGCAATGTTATATAAAGTTGTATTAACATTATTTGAGTGTTTTTATGTAATTTCTTTGATCAAAAACACACTTATTTGATCAAGATCATCCAAAATATGATATTTTTGCCAAGAACACTATTTTTATAAAAATTCCGATTTCTTCATAATTTTGGATGATCCAAGCAATAAATTTAGTTTCTAATTCATTTATTAGTTTCAATTCATCATAATCTTTCAAAATTTTGTACATACAATATCAAAATTCATGTTTTGAATTCTTATTTTCGGTTTTACACAAAACCGTACCAAAACATACATAAATATTGAAATTAAAGAGATTTTTACCTCAAATCTTGTAGATTCCAATTGTTTGATGATAATTGTAACTTCTTCTTGACTTTAATCTTCAATTACTTGCTATTTATGATGAATTTCTTGTGGATTTGTTGAAATAGCCGTATACTTAGTGAGAGAGTAGAGAGAGAGTTGTTAAGATTAATGATCTTAAATTGATCATTAATTGATTTTTATATCTATTTTGTTATTTTGAAATTTTTAACCCACTAAACTTTTGTATATTACATCTCTTTATTTTTAATCATCTTTTAACAAATAATTCATAAACACAATTTAATTAATATTTTTCATATTCAAAATAATTAATGTAATAAAATTACATTAATTTCTCAAAATACAAAGATTTGACTTGGATCAAAAACTAGGTTGTTACAGAATGGGCTCCACCACGCACAAACTTCGTCCCCGAAGTTAGCTAGATTCGAACAGACTTGGATATGTAGCTTTCATTACATCTCTCGATTCCCAAGACTGATACGAACCCTTGTGGTGTTTCCACTGGACGAGCACCATCTGTATCTCTTTATTCCGAAGCTTCTTAGTCTTCGAGTCCAGAATACGTTCTGGCTCTTCAATTACTCGAAGCTTTTCATCAATTTGCAGGTTAACATGTGGTATCTGTACTTCTTTTTCGTCAGCCAAGCTTTTCCTCAAATGACTAACATGGAATACAGGATGTATTCCAGCTAAGTCCGCTGGTAGATCAAGACGATAAGACTGATTTCCAATCTTTTCGACGATCTTGAACGGTCCGATAAATCTCGGAGCTAACTTGTTTCGTTTAATAAAACGTACCACATTCTTCATTGGGGATACTTTTAACATCACCCAATCGTTAACCGCAAAGTTGATAGATCTGTGCCGATTATCATAATACGACTTCTGCCTGCTTTGAGCTTCAAGTATGTTTCTTCTAACGAGTTGAATCTTCTCGTGAGTCAACTGTAGAAGGGCAGGACCCGCTATTGGCGATTCGCCGGTTTCGCGCCAACAGGTAGGAGTTCTGCACTTTCTTCCGTACAAAGCTTCAAAAGGAGCCATCTTGATTGTAGAATGATAACTGTTATTGTATGAAAATTCGACCAACGGCAAGTGGTCATCCCAGTTACCACCTAAATCAAGAATGCAGGCACGAAGCATATCTTCAAGAGTTAGAATAGTACGCTCACTCTGGCCATCTGCATTTGGATGATAAGCTGTACTCATGGAAATCCGAGTACTCATCCCTTCTTGTAATGCTTGCCAGAATCTGGATGTGAAGCGACTATCACGATCAGAAACGATAGACTTTGGCACACCGTGACGAGAGATAATTTCTGTGATGTATATCTGTGCCAATCTATCGAGAGAATAAGTTTCTTTCATCGGTATGAAGTGAGCTGACTTCGTTAATCGATCCACGACTGCCCAGATAGAGTCGTGCTGTCTTTTGGTCTTCGGCAGCTTTGTGATGAAATCCATAGTTATATGCTCCCACTTCCACTCAGGAACTGGTAGTGGTTGCATATCCCCGAAGGGTTTCTGATGTTCTGCCTTAACCATCTGACAGACTCTGCAGCTTTCAACACACTTACCGATATCTTTCTTCATTCCTGGCCACCAGTAATCAGCTTTCAGATCAAAATACATCTTTGAGCTGCCAGGATGAATGGATAACTTGGACTGATGAGCTTCGGACAGAAGAGTGCTACGAATAGAACCATATTTAGGAACCCAGATTCGGTTTCCCTTGAGACAGTGAAGTCTCAAATGGTTCAGAGTTAGAAATTGTAATTGCCCTTTTAGATTTTCAGAATCTATGTTCTCTTCTTTCAGCGCTTCAGTTTGAGCAGCTCGAATATCTTCAATAAGATCAGAAGAGAATATAACTGGAGTTAGGGCATAACAGCACTTTTCTGGATATACTTTTCTACTCAATGCATCAGCGACAACATTTGCTTTGCCGGGATGATATAAGATCTCGCAGTCATAATCCTTGATAAGCTCCAAGGATCGACGCTTTTTCATATTCAGATCTTTTTGAGTGAAAAGGTATTTGAGACTCTTATGATCGGTGTAGAGCTGACACCGAGTCCCATATAGATAGTGACGCCAGATCTTCAGTGCAAAGGTAACAGCAGCCAACTCAAGATCATGAGTTGGTGCAGTTTTCTCGTAGTCTTTCAATTGCCTTGAAGCATAGGCAATGACTTTTCCCCTTTGCATTAGAACACATCCTAAGCCAGTACCAGATGCGTCGCTGTAAACGACAAAATCATCATTGCCTTCTGGCAAGGCTAGGATCGGCGCTTGAATCAACTTTTGCTTCAGAATATCGAATGCCTCTTGCTGTTAATCGGTCCAAACGAAAGGAGTATTCTTTCGTGTTAGCATTGTAAGCGGTACAGCAATCTTTGAGAAGTCCTTTATGAATCGCCGATAATAACCGGCCAATCCAAGGAAACTTCGTATTTCTGAGGCATTACGAGGCGTTTGCCATTTCTGAACGGCCTCGACTTTCGAAGGATAAACAGAAATTCCTTCGCCAGAAACAACATGGCCAAGGAACTGGATCTATAAGAATCAAGATAGAAATTCAAATTCTGAGGTGAATCAAAGAATAGTTAAGGAAACAGCTCAAGACGTATATATATTAGAGATTATACCTGTCTGAGCCAGAATTCGCACTTAGAAAACTTTGCATAGAGTCTTTCTCTTCTTAATAACTCTAGCAATTGCCGCAGATGAATAGAATGATCAGCCTCCGTTTTGGAGTAAATCAGAATATCGTCTATGAATACGATAACTGATTTATCCAACATGGGTCTGCACACGCGATTCATGAGATCCATGAATGCCGCTGGTGCATTTGTCAAGCCGAACGGCATCACGAGAAATTCGTAATGACCGTATCTTGTACGGAAAGCTGTCTTTGGAACATCTTCTTCTCTGACTTTTAATTGATGATACCCAGAACGAAGATCGATTTTCGAAAAATAGCTGGCTCCTTGTAGCTGATCAAACAGATCATCAATTCTGGGCAGAGGATACTTATTCTTTATTGTAACCTTATTCAACTCGCGGTAGTCGATGCACATACGAAAAGTTCCGTCTTTCTTTTTAACAAACAGAACTGGTGCACCCCACGGAGAAGAACTCGGTCGGATAAACTCCTTTTCTAACAGTTCTTGCAGTTGCTTTGACATTTCCTGCATTTCTGCAGGTGCAAGTCTGTATGGAGCTTTCGCAATAGGAGCCGCACCAGGAACCAAGTCAATACTAAACTCGATTTGACGTTCTGGTGGCACTCCAGAAATGTCGTCAGGAAAGACGTCCGGGAACTCGCAGACTATCGGGATATCAGACAGAGATTTCTTTTCAGGGTTGGTTTCGGATAAAGCATAGCACAAATAAGATTCGTGACCTTTAGATAGATACTTATGTGCTTTTTCAATGGAAATGAAGCAGTGATCACCTTTTCGCTTTTCGCCTTTAATCTCTATCACTCGTCCGTCTGTAGTCTTGATTCGGATGATTCGGCGGTTGCAGACAATAGTAGCTTCATTTTTCGTTAGCCAATCCATGCCGATAATAACGTCGAACTCTTTTAATGGAATCGGGATGAGATCGAGGTTGAATACAATGTTGTTTACGAGCAGAGTGCAGTTACGATAAACAGAATCAGCCATAACATAATTGTTGCTGGCTGTCTCGATATCAAGTATTACGGGAAGCTTTGATGGAGCTTTATGTAGTCTTTGTGCAAATGATGTGGATATAAAAGAACGACTGGCGCCGGAATCGAATAATATTCTAGCAGGAATGGAGTTAAGTAAGAACATACCGGTAACCACATCAAGTGTTTCTTTCGCTTCTTCTGCTGTTATCTGAAAGGCTCGAGTCCTTGCAGTCGGCGTTGCAGCAGAACTTTTCCCTGTAGAACCTCCTGCTGATGATTGAGACTGATAACGCGGTCCGCTACGACACTGGTACATAAAGTGTCCTCTTTTTCCACACTTCGCACATCCTCGTCCCTGCTGCGGACATTCATCACTGCTGTGACCGATCATGTTGCACGCGAAGCAAGTACGTCTTCTAGATTACATAATCCCATGTGAGACTTTCTGCATCTCTTGCAGAATCGTGGCTCGTTTGTCAGTGAGTAAGCTTGCGCTTTCGGTTGTGAACTATGCTGATAGGATTGCTGAGATTGCGACTTATTTGGCTTGAAAAATCTGCCAAACCGCTGTTTCTTTGGAGGAGACGGATTCATCGGGTTAGTAGACGGAGCGTATAGCTGATCACCGTACTCTAAGTAACCTCGTTCGATTTGTCTAGCCGCTTCTACCATTTCCAAGTAACTCTTATATTTGATCGCACTCATGGGATGTCTGTATCTTGGGTTGAGTCCTACACGAAATCTATTCATCTTCCTCTCTTCGGTAGCAACTTGGTATGAAGAATAGCCGCATAGTCTTGAAAACTCGTGTTCGTACTCATCAACTGTCTTCGTCCCTTGAGTCAACTGCATCAGTTGTACTTCCATTTTATCTCGCTGATCGACCGGGCAGTATTTCGCATTGAACATTTCAAGAAACTGCTCCCATTCTAAAGTCTGAATCACTTCTTCACCGTAGATACTTCGCTGGGTTTTCCACCAGGCACGAGCAGCTCCAACAAACAACGCAGATGCGTAGCTCACTTTCTTAGAATCTAAACAGTCAGAGATTCTAAAAATTTCTTCCGTATGACTGATCCAATCCATCGCCTGAATCGGATCCACAGTACCCTCGAAATTCAGGGCACCGCTCGCTTTGAAATCTTTGAATTTGCAGCCTTTTGGCTGAGCTATTTGGGTTTCTGGATTTGAATTATCAGAATCAGATTCATTGGTCTGGACTTGCTTTTCTTTTCTCTTATTTTTCTTTTCTTCACGTCTTTTAGCTTCGGCCTCATCTCTGGCACGAAACTGTTCTTGCATCATTTTGTTTTGTTGTTCTGAGTGTTGGGCTAGAAATTGTTGCATCATTTCAAACATTTGTTGTTGGGTCATATTGTTGGGAATATCACCTGATCCTGATCCTGACATCTTCTACTGAAAATTAAAATCAATTAACTATCAGTTTATAGGCTTAGATCTATGTACCCTTTTTCCCATCCTAACAGTCTGTACATCCTATCTCAGTTCAAACCACCTAAATGATTGATACATATGTATTGCTTCAGTTTGAGATCAAGTATACTTACGTAATACTTGATTCACTCAAACTAGTGCTCTGATACCATCCTGTGAAGACCACCCCTTACGGGGCAGTCTCACCAGTCTAGGTCCCACATCATGCAATACGATATCAACCATACTAAGATAGGGTAATTAATTGCGGAATTAAAAATTACATGTACATTACAGATTAGGATTTAAGTTTACATATTTCAAAATAAAATTATAAAATTATAAAAGGGTAACATCTAATCTATTCATAACATCAATCATCACAACAAGTCTACCCAGAATCACCACATTAGCTGTCTTCCAATCAGTACCAGAAAGTTTGTTGAGAAGTGGTCTAGGAAAGCTTCAAAACTTGGATCTTGAATGACCTAAGTACTAGGTCCTGCAGGTGATTTTCCTTTGGCTTTTCCTGTAAAATTTTAAAGCAACATCTGTAAGCAAAGCTTAGTGAGTTTATAGATTTTCAATATTAACATGCGTGTCAAGCGGAGTCATAATTCTAAGCGTGATAAGTCTTGGCTGCCGCTACAGCCTTCATCATGATTGAGATATAGTATCTTAAGATCGGATGATGTTCAAACCACACTCACGCTTATATCGTGGGGATCAGCCACATACTGGGCTAGCTACCAGTAGGTCAACATGGCCGAACATCGGAGGTCATTACCAAGTTCGTGAGAACTGGTGGAATAGCCAGGTCTAGAACAATAGACCATAAGGGCTAGTCAAGCTGAATAAATCTTATCAAGTCTGATCAATGAAATAAGCATAAGTCTTAGGAGTCATGATAGCAACGAATCATAAAGCAAAGTCTGAAACGCTAATAAATGCAATATGAAATGATAAGCAAATAACTATCATGATTCACTGGGCAACACCCATCCATGGTGTGCACAGGTCTCAATTCAGTTGATAAATGAATGTCAAATAATGTAACAGCATCAATATATCTCAAACGGATCTTTGCATGTTCAATTTGAATATCTATAACTCACAGGTCTGGGTCTTGGTCAAACAGATATATGAATCTGCCACCTGAGTTATCTCAGGATTTTATCTTGTCAATCTTGTTTGCTGTCAAATCAACTCTGACCCGCATTTAAGTCTTTAAGTCTTTAAATCTTTGTTCAGAATGTACTGAACCTGTTCAGAGTCATATTATATAAATCTCATGTCAATATCATCATCATTATCATGAAATTTCATCATCTCTTGGTCGTTAGATCTTTAATTCTATCTGATTCTGATAACTTTCAGTTCATCAATGTTTTGTTCGATCATATTCTTTATTCCTTTAAATTTGTCAATAGTTCTCTAAATATATATAAATATAACAATTTATATATATTCATATGGACATTTATTTTAACTAAAATATTAAAATATAATAATTGCATTTCGGACCATTAATTTCGGATTAGCCCGGATTGGGATCCGAATTCGGACACATCCGAAGTGGAGATCCGGATTTCGGACCAAACCATCATCCGGTTTTAACTTAGGTCCGAAATTGGTGCTATCCGAATTGAGCATATATCCGAATTAGGATCAGAATTCGGACCAATAATGCCCAAATCAATCATCCGAACCGAATCATAGGTCCGAAATGGGCACCATCCGAATTCGGTCTTAACCGAATTCGGACCCCATACTTAGTAATTTTCCCAGATTTTTGTTCTTGGTGTTCTTGGTCACATTCATACGGATTTTATCAATAATTATCAGATTTTCATTTTTATCGACATGCAATGTTATATAAAGTTGTATTAACATTATTTGAGTGTTTTTATGTAATTTCTTTGATCAAAAACACACTTATTTGATCAAGATCATCCAAAATATGATATTTTTGCCAAGAACATTATTTTTATAAAAATTCCGATTTCTTCATAATTTTGGATGATCCAAGCAATAAATTTAGTTTCTAATTCATTTATTAGTTTCAATTCATCATAATCTTTCAAAATTTTGTACATGCAATATCAAAATTCATGTTTTGAATTCTTATTTTCGGTTTTACACAAAACCGTACCAAAACATACATAAATATTGAAATTAAAGAGATTTTTACCTCAAATCTTGTAGATTCCAATTGTTTGATGATAATTGTAACTTCTTCTTGACTTTAATCTTCAATTACTTGCTATTTATGATGAATTTCTTGTGGATTTGTTGAAATAGCCGTATACTTAGTGAGAGAGTAGAGAGAGAGAGTTGTTAAGATTAATGATCTTAAATTGATCATTAATTGATTTTTATATCTATTTTGTTATTTTGAAATTTTTAACCCACTAAACTTTTGTATATTACATCTCTTTATTTTTAATCATCTTTTAACAAATAATTCATAAACACAATTTAATTAATATTTTTCATATTCAAAATAATTAATGTAATAAAATTACATTAATTTCTCAAAATACAAAGATTTGACTTGGATCAAAAACTAGGTTGTTACAATATTATGCTTAGGCACAAACGCTCGAACAGCCATTTCTGCACAATAAACAAAACTATTAGATTCATTAAAAATCAATTAGCTTGTTTAAATTCAAATCTGTTTTACTTTGTACTTGTTTAAGTACAAAATCTAACACAATTAAATTTCTACAAGTTTAATAACATTTAAATTAAATCATGCAAATAAAATATAGAATCGAATGTATCAGATTCGATTAAGTCCCTTTTTAATGACAGATTCGAATCAGTTGCCCTCTCGAATCTAATGACAGATTCGAGACACGGCATGAACAGATTCGAACCGCCGATTCTATTTCAAACACCAAATCTCTTGATTTTAACCTTTTTAGACTTAGAAAATTACATTCATTAGTCCTACTAGTTACTAATCACAGATATATGCCTTTAATTTGACTGTTTATCGGTCCAAACTTGGTAATTTTGGAAAAACCCTATTTCAACCCTTAAACCTTCAAAAATCGATGATTTAGCCTAAAATTGTGTATAAAACTACATGAATCTTGTACAATCAAGTTGATTATACCTAGATGCAAGATTAGAATCGAACACACTAGCTTCAAACTCGACAAAATGTCGTTTAGGAGAAATACGATAGACTCGAGGATAGATTCGAAATCGCTGGTCTTAGATTCGAGGAAGTAGATTCGAAAACAGTAAGAAATAAATGACTTCACTGTTGACCTATATATACTACCAACCTTCGAGTCTAAGGGTAGACTCGAATCTACTGACAGATTCGAATCCTTCCACACTCGAGTCTGTCCTAAACTCGAAACCACCAAACACTTAGGAAAATTTCGAAAATTTTTGAAATAACTTCAACTTTTTCAACCTTTTTCTACGGTATTGTGTAACAAGATAAACTATGCCTAATCTTTTACCCTAAGCACAAGATATTTCACGTCATGTTTATTTTATCCAACTTTGAATGCACCCTCAGTAATTTTTGACCTTTTACCTAAGTTAAAAATTAAACTAAACTAAAAAATAAAATAAAATAAAATAAAGTAAAGTAAACTAAGGTAAAATAAAATAAAATAAAAACAAAAATAAAATTTTGACCAAAAATTTAATCTAGACTTAAGCTATACTTATAATATTTACAAACTATGCTAAATACTAAACAAAATCTTTTTGATGAGTATAGTCTAAGAAAGGTTCAATCAGATAGCGATGTCTGATACTCACTTTTAGTATTTAAACTTTCGCACTTAGGAATTTTTTTGATTCCTTTGATTGTTTGTCGTGACATACCTATTTAGCCGATTGTTGGTATTTTACCCCTTTATACATTCTACATTTCGGAATATCCCTTGGCATTTTTATTTATCAGGAAATTATCTTACGTGACTCAGACATAGACATACTTTTATGATCAAGGCACACAGACAAAGATTCTAACTTGTTGGTATTTGCAAACTATCTTTAAAAGACAAACATTGGACACAGGTCTGTATTTTCATACAACAAAGTGTCTTAGTTTGACTTAAGGTTTATTCTTAAAGTTAGCAAGACAGCGGTGACAGGTCTGTACTGACGTACAACAAAGCGACATGTCTGCTAACTCGAATCTAAACAGAGACAACAGGTCTGTACTTACGTACAACAGAGTTGCATGTTTTCGACTCTCAGTTTTGTATGATATTTCTATTCTTTCCATTTTAAGATGTATTTGATGTTGCCATACATCCCCAGAAAGTTTGCATACCTCATTTAGACTCAAAGTTTGTATGTCTTGTACATAAAAGTTAAGACCGATTGGTCGTACATCTAAGTTAGTGACACGCTTGACTTTTTCTAGAATATTTTATTAGCCTTGAGATTCCCTACATGTATTATGCCTACCAACACATCAAACAAAATAAAGTATAACACTTAGAATTTAGTTGCATTATGTGTGAAAGCCTAAACACTTAAAGTTTGTAACGACTGTGCTAATTTTCGTCACTTTGAACCTATGCTTCTAAGACTTAACTCCTTTTTCTGATATTCTCTTTTTTTGCTTTTTTATGATTTTCTCTCTTTTTTCTTTTGTTTTTCATAAGAAATAGCAATAAAATAAGATAACCTACTAACTTACTAAAAATAGAAACTTACTAAAAATAGAAACTTTCCTAAATTAGCAGACTACTGTAAAGAAAGAAATACTACGACTTATAAAAGAAAATAAGCTACTACTACTAAGGTCCAATTATTCTAGGTTGCGCATTCCATTCAGTTGAATTAAATACTCAAACCGTGACTTATCAAACGCTTTGGTAAATAAATCTGCATTATTATCTTCTGTTGCCACTTTTACCAGTTTGATTAAGTTCTTTTCAGCACAATCACGAATAAAATGATGCCTTATGTCTATGTGCTTTGTTTTATTATGTTTAACTGGATTATTTGTTATAGCAATTGTAGATTGATTGTCTATCCTAATTGGAGTTTGAGTGTAAGCCAAACCGTAATCCCGCAATTGTTGTTGTATCCACAGAACCTGTGAGCAGCAACTACCAGTAGCAACATACTCGGCCTCGCACGTTGACACGGCTACCGATGTTTGTTTCCAGCATTGCCAGGATACCAATCTCCCTCCTAGGAACTGACAACCTCCAGTTGTTGATTTGCGCGTCAAGCTGCATCCTCCGTAGTCAGAATCAGTGAATGCCTCCAACTCTAGATCTCCCTCCGCGTGATACCAAATACCCAGCTTCGGTTTCGACTTGAGGTATCGTAGAATCCGCTTCACAGCTTTCATATGCATCTCCTTCGGATTTGCTTGAAACCTAGCACAAATACAAACCGCAAACATAATATCAGGTCTTGAAGTAGTTAAATACATAAGTGACCCAATCATGGCCCGATATAAAGTCGGATCCACATCGGTATCACTTTCAGTACCCAGCCCGAGATTATGATTCACTTGAATCGGCGTGCTGAAGTGGGAAGTCAACTTTGTTCCTTCCATCCCAAAACGTTCTAATATGTCATAGACATACTTAGTCTGATGGATAAACATCCCTTCCTTCTTTTGGTCAACTTGTAACCCTAAAAAGAAATTCAACTCCCCCATAGCACTCATCTCGAACTTAGAGTTCATCACCTTCTCGAAATCTTTGCACATCTGTTCGTCTGATTATCCAAAGATGATATCATCGACGTACACTTGTACCAAGATAAAGTGTTCTCCCTTCCTCTTAACAAAGAGAGTACTATCTATCCTACCCCTTTCAAAACCGTTCTCTAACAGATGGTTGGATAGAGTCTCATACCACGCCCTTGGTGCCTGATGCAATCCATATAGAGCCTTATCTAAGCGATATACTCTATCAGGATATTTTGGATCTGTAAATCCGGGCGGTTGTTCTACGTACACCAACTCCTTCACTTTCCCATACAGGAAAGCACTCTTAACGTCTAACTGATATACCTTAAAGCCCTTGAAGGAGGCAAAAGCTAGAAACAACCTAATGGCTTCCAGCCTTGCTACTGGTGCAAAAACCTCGTTGTAATCGATTCCCTCCTCTTGGTTGAAACCCTTTACAACTAATCTAGCCTTGTTGCGCGTGACTATACCCCGATCGTCCCTTTTGCACTTAAAAACCCATTTGGTTCCTATGGCAACTTCCCCTCGAGGTAATGGAACTAACTCCCACACTTCTAGTTTCCTAAATTGCGAAAGCTCTTCCTGCATCGCTTCAACCCAGGAGTTATCCTTAAGTGCCATTTGCACATTTTTAGGCTCTACTTGCGATATGAAACATGAATATAGACATGTGTGATATGCCTCGGAGTCGTTTATCATCGACAACAACACAGTGTTGTTATTTACACTACTCCGAGTCCTCACACCCTTGTTAGGATTTCCTATGATGCTTTCTAATGGATGGTTCTTGTTAATCCTAGAGGTCTCTATATCATCAACCCTTAGATTATCTCCTAAGTTAGATCCTATTTCACCTAATGGGGGAACAGGCTCAGCTTCTACATTTTCCTCCTCATGGACGTTTTCCTCAGAGTTGGAACTTGATGCTTGAGTCTGATTCTCAGTGATAGGTGCAACTTCTGGAGATCTATCTACTGTCGCAGTAGGCTCGGATGTAGATTCGAACGTGGTCCTCGGAAAGATATGGCCATCGTCATTTAGGTGCAACGTCGCCATGTCTTTTTCGATTGTACCTGCAGTATCATCCAAAGGAATGTTAAATGACTCAAATAACTTATCATAGTCAAATATCCATTCCGGACCAGTTTGGGGTTCATTTGTATAACTTGTGACTTCAATATTATACACAATCTCCACAGTACCACTCGTTTTGTTAAAAACCCGTTTGTTTGGTGAGTTCGGCATGTAACCTAGGAAGTATCCTTCGTCAGCCTTTTCACCAAACTTCGGTTGATGTTTTGTTCGTAAAAGAGTGCATGGTACTCCAAACGGTTCGAATCAGTTAAATTAGGTGGCCGTTTATTCAAAATTTCATAACATGTTTTGTTCAATGATTTGACTGTAAGGACTCAGTTTAAAATATGGCACGCGGTATTCACTGCCTCCCCCCAAAACATGGTAGGAAGCTTTGAATCCGAAAGCATAGTCCTTGCAGCTTCAATCAATGTTCTATTTTTACGTTCGGCCACCCCATTTTGTTGAGGTTCATATGGTGTACTGAATTGATGCACTATGCCCTTTGATAGGCAATATACACCAATTACAGAGTTTTTGAACTCAGTCCCATTATCACTACGAATATATTTAACCCTTGTGCCGTAGGAGTTCTCCACTTGGTCTAAGAACCCGATGAGCTTGGAAGCCGTCTCGTCCTTCGTACCTAAGAAGAAAACCAAAGAAAACCGTGAGTAATCGTCAGTGATAACTAAACAAAACCAACTACCTCCTATGCTCCTTTTGTTGATAGGGCCGAAAAGGTCCATATGCAACAAATCGAATGTTGAGGATATCGAGTTCTGCTTCTTGGACTTGTGTGTCTTTTTACGTTGCTTGCCCTTCATGCATGGTAGACACTTGTCGTCGAACTGAAAGCTCTTCATTGGTGCACCCTGCACCAGTCCATTTTTCGTTATGTAATTCATCTTCCTTAGGTGCAGGTGACCCATGCGTCTGTGCCACAGTACCGATTCCGTCTCCGAAGCTTTAGATAATAGACAGATTGGCCCCATCGATGTATCCGGCTTGTTCATATCCAGCATGTACAAGTCGTTCTTCCTTGGCGCCCGCATCGATACCCATTCTTCAGGAATTTTGAATCCCGGCTTTAGCACTAACGCCTCAGTGTCAGTAAATAACACCGAGTTCTTCTTATCACAGATTTGAGATACACTAATGAGATTGTGAACCAGTTTATCAACGTGATAAACTTGGTCCAACTTGATTGTCCCATTAGTGACCACTCCAGTACCCGTGATATTTCCCCCTTTGTTACCCACGAATGATACGAATCCCCGATTTCCACCCTTGAAGTCTGTAAGCAGACCTCGTTCCCCTGTCATGTGCCTGGAGCATCCACTGTCGACGAACCACTTGTTGTTTGGACCTGTGGTAATCTCCTGCACATGAAAGAAAATAGGTTAGTTATCACGGGGAACCCAAGCCATGACTGACTTGGTAATACCATTCTCGTCCACATACTTGAACTCTTTCAAATACCCATCTCGCCTTTCAGGTGACTTGGGCCTTTGAACTGGGTTCTGTTGTGGTGCCGAGTGATTTAAGTTCACTCTTTGCCTTAGAGTAGGCATTTGTTGTGGAGCTCTAGAATATTTCCTATTATATGGCATTTCGGACTGTGATCCTTGAGCTCTGACCGGTGCGTACTGTCTAACTGGAGTGTGAGACCTAACTGGAGTGTGTGACCTGCTAGGTGTTGTGCTCCTATAGACTTGTTGTGGTGCTGACCTAGATTGATTAATGACACGATTCAGTGAATTTGTCCTAATCACTTCCTTTGGTCCAACCTTAACCGGTGTTTGTTTCACAACATGTTTGGGTGCGGCCTGCACAGCTTTCTCGGTACTTTGAGAACTGCTGGTGCTCGCCACACTAGCTGAGGGCTTAACAGGTATTGGATTCACTGTCTTAGGTGTAACATCTGCTTTCCTAAGCGGACAGTGAGAAGCAACATGCCCCTTCTCATGACATCTAAAGCAAGACATCTTATCTATGGACTTTTTGTGTGTTCCCTTAGATCTAGGTGTATCACTAGTGTCTATTTCCTTTGGTACATCTACGGCGTCTGGCTCATCGACCTGATCAGCCCAGGTAATTTTCTGTTTTCCTGCAGGTGTTTCACTGGAGGAAGACACAAATTTGACTTTCTTGACCTTGACGGTTGAGTCAGCCACCTTAGGTGTATTTTCAGCTATAAGCTCTGGTGTCGGTTCAGGTAGTTCCTCTAAGTCTACTGATTTGTCAGTGTTCTCCTGAGGCTGAGGCACATAGTTCGCATTGAAAGGTGGAGGGATTTCGTGAAATCCTAGACCTACGGGCTTCTTAGACTGTCGTTGGGCATCTAAAACTTTCCCTAGGTTTAGACTCGAATTCCTAAACTTCTCCAACTTGCTATTGGCCTCTACTACCGTAACCTTTGTTTCTGCTAGCTCTATGTCCTTGTCCTTAAGACTTTTGGTCAAGGCTTCCACGTGCTCATACATTAGCTCTATCCTAACACACTGCTCACTGAGTTTGTCTTTTAGAACTACTACGTCTTGAGCATCAGCCTTAAGCTTTTCTTTAAGATCTTGCTTGATATCATTTAGGCTAGCATTTTCAATTTTTAAGTTCTCATTTTGAGCAGATATGGTTTTATGTGATTCTAGGACTAGATTTAACCTATCGTTAGAATTAACACACAAAGCACATAATTCACGAAAGAGAGAATAAGTCAGACTTACCTTTGAGTTATCAGATTCCACGTTGGCCATCTGAGCAGCAAACTCCAGCACTGTCTGATCATTCACCTTTTCTACCCACATCGGACTGCTGTCCCGTGTGGTCTGCTCGTCCCCATTACATCCAGTTTCTGTGACTTGTTCTCAATCAGTCTCGGCCTTCAGTAGCTCGAAGTGATATGCCCGCAACGTTCCCACAATATCATCCAGAGATTGAGTGTAGTACTTGTCCTCATTCAGCTTGATCATTGCCACGTACATAGCCCATTTGGCTGGTAAGGCATCAAGAAGCTTGTTGTTCTTGTCAGTATCAGTAAACTCAATCCCATGACTTTCAAGTTCTGTCAATAGATGATAGAACCGGGTGATAATATCATCCAGCTGTTCATCCTTGATCGCCTTGAAAATCGCAAACTGTTGTTTTAACAGTTCTGTACGCTTTCTTCGTACCCTTGGATTACCCTCACACCTTTTTTCCAGAGACTCCCAAAGTTCTTTTGACGTCTTCTGAGTCCTGAATGTGTGCAGTATATCCTGAGGCAATGCCATGCGGATCAGTGAGAAAGCTTTATTTTCGGCTTCATACAATTTCTTGTCATCCTCCTTCATCATTTGGTATGACAAGACCAACTGATGGCCTTCTACTTCTGAGACTGGTGGAATATAGCCTTCGTCGATGCACACCCACATGCGCATGTCGTTAAAACGCACAAAATCAGTAAATCGGTCTTTCCACCAGTAATAATCCTCGACTTTCATCAGCTTAGGCGGTGCGTTTGCCTTCCCGACCTCGTGGTCCATTTCTAGGAATTTTTGAAGATTAGACATTTTTCCGAAAGTAATTGAATTGACCCTTAATTAATTTAATTCGAAACTAATGTGGATTAACTCTTTCGAATCTAGATAGATTCGAATGTAATTATATTCCAATTTATTTGGGATTAAATTCGATTAAGTGTTATAATTCAATTAAACTCGAAATATGTTAGATTCGAAAGGTCCTTAGATTCGAAGGCCAGCAAACTCGAAATTCAGCAGATTCGACACCCTTTTCGAAACTAAGCTAGACTCGAAACAAACTCGAAAGTAAGCAGACTCGAGATCCTATTCGAATGAAGCAACAGACTCGAAACTAGGTAGATTCGAAACCCTCTGAAATAGACTCGAAAGGAGCGGATTTTGGTTAGACTCGAGACTAAAGTGTAACCCTAATTACCCCTATTAGATTCGAGCGCCGCAAACTCGAAAGACGGCTAACACTTTGATTTTTTGACGTTTTTCATATTAAACCAGTATTTTTCTAACGAAAAATAATGGTTTCGATCAAAAACGTGAAAAACCACAAAGTATTTTCCGAATAAGAATTTGCTAAGATTGAAAATACGTTTTTGAGAGAAAAACCGTCCAACTAGCGTCAAGAAACCTAGAATGTATCTAGATGAACACGAAGAACACCAAGAACACTCCGTAGGCTCTGATACCACTTGTAAGGTCTACCACTATACGAGATCTATCTAGACGCGGATCCGTCAACGAGTGCGGAATCCTCGTTAACGGGTAGACGGAAACAACTCTCAACTACGAAACACGGAGACTATCAGAGGCTGAACGAACGACACACGAACGATCCTACGAACTGATTCTCTCCGAAAGAACACACACCAAGCTGATAAACTCGAGATCGCTTATTGCTTAATCCCTCACGAATTCTGCAAAAAGTCTGATAATATCTCGAGTCTATCCCTAATTATAGACCCTGATTCGAGTCTGATGTGGGCCAAACTCGAATCTGGCCCAAGGCCCATTCGAGTCTGTCCACAAAGACACTCTCGAAACTGGGCTCTTCGAATCTAGGCTACATTCGAATCTATCACAGATTCGAATGCCAAGCCTTGTATGATTCGAATCTAGCCTTTTACATAAACAACTAAGTGTTGAATCCTATGTTATTACTTATGATTGATTTTATCTTTGTACTTTATGTTTGAACTTCTTGTAATACGTTACATCAAGTTCAAACATACAAACACTAATAAATATCAAACATATATCAACATATATAACAAACACTTGCTAGAATCACAATGTAGGATCACTTAGACTGCTATCGTCACACAGGATGTACCAACAATTGCTTATGAAAATCAAAAAAAAAAAAAAAAAAAGAGAGAAAATCATAAAAATACAAAAAAAGAGAATATCAGAAAAAAGAGTTAAGTCTTAGAAGCATAGGTTCAAAGTGACGAAAATTAGCACAGTCGTTACAAACTCTAAGTGTGTAGGCTTTCACACATAATGCAACTAAATTCTAAGTGTTATACTTTAGTTTAGTTTGATGTGTTGGTAGGCATAATACATATAGGGAGTCTCAAGGCAAATAAAATATTCAAGAAAGAGTCAAGCGTGTCACTAACTTAGATGTACGACCAATCGGTCTTAATTTTTATGTACAAGACATACAAACTTTGAGTGTAAATGAGGTATGCAAACTTTCTGGGGATGTATGGCAACATCAAATACATCTTAAAATGGAAAGAATAGAAAAATCATATAAACTTGAGAGTCGAAAACATGTAACTTTGTTGTACGTAAGTACAGACCTGTTGCCTCTGTTTAGATTCGGGTTGGCAAGATATGTCGCTTTGTTGTACGTCGGTACAGACCTGTCACCGCTGTCTTGCTAACTTTAAGAATAAACCTTAAGTCAAACTAAGACACTTTGTTGTATGAAAATACAGACCTGTGTCCGATGTTTGTCTTTTAAAGAAAGTTTGCAAATACCAACAAGTTAGAATCTTTGTCTGTGTGCCTTGATCATAAAAGTATGTCTATGTCTGGGTCACGTAAGATAATTTCATGATAAATAAAAATGCCAAGGGATATTCCGAAATGTAGAATGTTTAAAGGGGTAAATACCAACAATCGGCTATGTCACGACAAACAATCAAAGGAATCAAAAATTCCTAAAGTGTGAAAGTTTAAGTACTGAAAGTGAGTATCTGACACCGCTATCTGATTGAACCTTTCTTAGACTATACTCATCAAAAATAGTTTGTTTACTGTTTAGCTTAGGTTGTAAATTTTAATAAGTATAGCTTAAGTCTAAGATAAATTTTTTGGTCAAAATTCTTAAATTTTATTGTTACTTATTTTTTATTTTATTTTTCCTTTTTTATTTTATTTTATTTTATTTTAATTTTTACTTAGGTAAAAGGTCAAAATTACTGAGGGTGCATTCAAAATAAACACTGCGTGAAATATCTTGTGCTTAGGGTAAAAGATTTGGTATAGTTTATCTCGTTACACAATACCGTAGAAAAGGTTGAAAAAGTTGAAGTTATTTCAAAATTTTCGAAATTTTTCTAAGTGTTTGGTGTTATTCGAGTTTAGGACAGACTCGAAATTAGGATGTTTCAAATCGGTCAGTAGATTCGAGTCTGGCCATAGATTCGAAGGTTGGTGGTTTATATAGGTTAACAGTGAAGTCATTAACTCCTTACTGTTTTCGAATCTACATCCTCGAGTCTATCTGGCGATTTCGAATCTATTCCTCGAATCTACCGTTTTTCTCAAAAATGACAATTTGTCGAGTCCCTTGCCTTAGTGTTCGATTCTGCTGCTTCCTCTAGGTACAAACAACTGGATTGTACAAGATTCATGTAGTTTTATACACCATTTTAGGCAAAATCATTGATTTTTGAAGGTTTATGGGTCTAAATCTTGTTTTTCCAAAATTACCAAGTTTAGACCAATAAATAGTCAAATTAAAGGCAAATATCAGTGATTAGAACCTAGTTGGACTAATGTATGTGATTTTCTAAGTTCAAAATGGTTAAAATCATGGGATTTAGTGTTGATTAGGGGTCGACAGTTCGAATCTGTTCCAGACGTTTCTCGAGTCTGTCAGTAGACTCGAGAAGGACACTAGATTCGAATCTGTCATCAAACTCGAAATAGGGTTTATTCGAATCTGTCAATTCGAATCTGTCACTTTATTTGAATTATTTAATTTAAATTTGATTAAACTTGTAGAAATTCTTTTGTGTTGGATTTTGCACTTAATCAAGTTTAAAAATAAACAAATTTGAATTTAGGCAAGTTTATTGATTTTATTAATTCTAATAGTTTATTTATTGTGCAGACATGGCTGTTCGAGTTTTTGTGCCGAAGCACAATATGGTCCTTCACCCCGACCATCATATCCCTGAGGCGCAGGGATATCATCAAATGTTGGATTTCCTAGTGGAGTCTAGGATTGGATTTGCCTTATCCCATAACCTTCAGATTGTGCTTCCCTATGTTCGCCAATTTTATGATCATCTTCAGGTGGACTGCTCTGTCACCCCGATAGTGCTAAGAACGAGGATCGCAGGGCAACCGTTGGTGTTCTCTGCCAATATGTTGCGTCAAGTGTTGCAGCTAGGAACTGAGGAAGAGGAATCGGGGCCTATCGATTTTCCTCTGAGTATTAGGCAAGCAGCCTTTCAGAGAATGGGTTACAGCCTAGATGTTACAAAGACTTCCTATATGAAGAGCGGGCTAATTGGCCAATGGAGATTTCTGGCCCATGTCTTTATGGTTTGCTTTGCAGCAAAGAAAGCCGGTTTTGATTACATCGTCTCGAAGATCCAGTCTGGGATGATCGCTATACTGTATAATCGCCCATTCAGCTTTTCTCAGATGTTTTTCTCAGAATTTGTCCATCAAATTTCGGCTCCGGAGCAGCAACAATTTCTGCTGTCTCCTCGATTTATAATGATGCTAATCGGGCATTTCTTGCCGAATCTGCCGCAGTTGAATGAGATTCAAAGCGTAGCTGTAATGGATAAGAGGATCTTTGCTGATTGTTCCTCGCACAGAGGAAAGTTGGCTGTTCCAGTTGAGCGTCCGTTGTTTGGAGCAATTTTGGATAGGAATTTCGAAGCCCCAGATGTTGCAAACTGGGCAGGGGAAGTTGAAGTTCAACCTAGACAACCTCCGCAACAACATCAACAACAACCACAGCCACCGCGTGCACAAAGGCGAAGACAAAGAACTTCTGCGAGTCAGACTCAGGTGTCTAGGCCTTCCAGAAGTCAGCAGCCGGAGGTACAGGAAGCAGGGCCTTCGAATGTTCCTACTGAAGCTAATTAGTTGTGCCAGACTCTAAATGAAATTTGGGAGGCAGGTCCTCATGCCAATGAAGATATAGCTGCAGCGTTGGTGGGAGAATTACTTGAGCCTCCAGAGGGAGAAGAAGATGTGCTGAGGGATGTCGAAGAATATGAACCAGACCAGACTAGTAATGTCTTGTCATCATCAGCTACAGAATCAGAAGAGATGGAGGAGTTAGAGGTTGAAGCTCCAGAGTCAGTATCGACTGAACCAGCAGTACGAATAGAGACTTATGGTTCGAGATTAGTGGTTATTAATGAAGAGACTTCAAGGAGGCGCGCATCAAGAGAATCTGATGACTCCGACTTTGAAGAGGAAGAAATTGCTCCTTTAGTGACAAGGCAACGGGCCAAGCGTCACAGATTCATGCAAGGATCATCTTCAGCCTCTGCAGATCAACCAGAAATCCCTCAATCTCAAAACCCTCAACCTCAAGAACCTCAAACCACCATTCCACCACCACCACCACCACCTCAAGATGAACCGTATATCCCATCACCGTTCATTCCTACGCCTATCCAGTCCATTCCATCTACCTCGACCACATACGCTGACAACCAAAGGTTTCTGCAGCTTAAAGCTCGCGTTGACTTCCAGAATGTCCAAATCTTAGGCCTAACAAAGGCGATCGGAGAAATTCAGACTCATAATGCAAATCTTGATAAAGAGAATGCCGATTTGAAGAAGATTGTGGAGCAAGTTCAACTTTTGTTTGCGATCAGGCAACTGAGATAAAGTCGATGCGCTCCCTAATTGAGCAGTTAATGAAAAATTTACAGGCTCAGGGGGAGACATCGTGCCGAGATCAAGAAGTACAAAGGCCGGGAGATGATGATGAAGACGATAACCAAGGCAATGATCCCAGATCTCAAAGACAGGATGAGCCAGTAGATTTTTCTGCTGCTCAGACTGCTCAATCTCAAGGGGAGCCTAGTCAAGCAGAAGCTAGAATGGGTGAGGCAAGTTCATCTAAGCCTACGGATTTTGAGATTAGTGAGATGATTGATGCTCTCATGGATCTTGATGATGATCCGATGGATTTGGGTTTCGATTTTGAAGATGAAGAGCTGGAAGAGGGTGAGTTTGTACCTGAAGAGATAGTTGACTGGAAATCAGATGATGAGGTATGTGCTGATGAGGACGATGAAGCTGATGAGATCGTCGTACAACAAAATCCTATCACTGATACATACGTGATAGATGGGAATGATATTGTTAACGTAGAAGTATTGAATCCTGCGTTAAATGTTCAGCCATTAATAGAGGAACCTGCCAGAGAACTAACAAGTGAAGAGAAAAGAAAATTATGGTTCAGAGCTGAGAAGAAAGAATTAGAGCTGAAAAAGACGATGAGAGTGCCAGGGACTGGAAAGCTATCAGGAAGCATATTAAGCTGGTTCTTTGATCGAGAACTGCAGCTATTTATAATTAAGAGAAAAGACGGGCTCCAGTACCTGAGGCGAACTCTAAAAGCTTTCAATTCACTGCCAAAGATCGAGATCAAAGCGTTAGCATGGAAAGATCTGATTAATATTGGCAATGATACCTACGCAGACGTAATTGAAAGAATCATACGAAAAGTGGGAAGATCAAGGAAGTTCGAACGACTGAATCCAAGGGTTGGAAAAAGAGTAGAAGATCCTTCACGTATAGATCCTCTAACTGGGCGACCTTGGATGAAGATCCATTACAAACCAGTAAGATGTCTAAGGAAGGTGCCGCTCAAGCCTATGCCACAGAATGTCTTGAAGAATCTGCATTGGTGGTATGCTGAGATTAAGACTGGAGAAGCGGTCATGGAAGATTTTGAAGAAAAAGTTATTCTTAGAGTCTACGATCCTCTTCACCTGGTAAACCTTTCTAGAGATGATCTTCATATTTTGCATGCTTGTAAGATTTCTAGTGATGCAGATATGGATAGTGAGGCTAGGAAATATGAGAATGTAGTCAAAGTATGTGTTGAAAAAGGCTTGTATGCTGGAAGCAATTTGAATAAATAATAAACAAACTTCTTAATCAAATGTGTGAATTATTAGAAGCTATCGTCAACGGGGAGTCTGTTGGTACACCCTGTGTGACGATAGCAGTCTAAGTGATCCTACATTGTGGTTTTAGCAAGTGTTTGTTATATATGTTTATATATGGTTGATAATTATTATTGTTTGTGTGTTTGAACTTGATGTAACGTATTACAAGAAGTTCAAACATAAAGATCAAAGATAAAATCAATCATAAGGTAAAAACATAAGTTTCAATACTAAGTTGAGTATGTGAAATAGTTAGATTCGAATTCCATAAGGTTGTACATTCGAATCTGTGATAGATTCGAATGTAGACCTAGATTTGAAGCTAGGCAGATTCGAGAGTGTCTATGAGGACAAACTCGAATGGGCCTTGGGCCAGATTCGAGTTTGGCCCATAACAGACTCGAATTAGCCTCTATAAAGTAGGGATAGACTCGATTAATTATCCGACTTTTTGCAGAATTCGAGAGTGATTAAGCAAAAGGCGATCTCGAGTTTATCATCAGTGTTAGTGCCGTTTCGGAGAGAATCAGTTCGTAGGGTCGTTCATGTGTCGTTCGTTCAGCTTCTGATAGTCTCCGTGTTTCTGATTGAGAGTTGTTTCCGTCTACCCGTTAACGAGGATTCCGCACTCGTTGACGGTTCCGCGTCTAGATAGATCTCGTAGTGGTAGACCTTACAAATAAGAACAGAAATTAAGTAACTTAATTTTGAAGAAAGGTAATTAAAAACTGTTTGTCTAAGCTGTTGGTCAAACCTGTGATGAACAGGGTCATCACAAGCTGTTCATTCTTCAAGTTGTTCCCTCAACCTGTTCAGCCATGTAGGAACAGATTGTGTCCAATAGCTCATCAGGTTACAAGACAATGTCTTATAAATCAGTGTGAGGGAATGAGCAGAGTGAAGAATGGACCATCAGAATACGCTGGACGAGTAAACTGTTTTTGTTCAGCCTGGTGTATGTTCAAGCTGTTCAAGGATTTCAGAAAAATGGCTAAGTACAAAACATGCATAGCCTGTTCTGTCTAAGCTGTTGTGAGAAACTTGAGCAGTGTGAGACATACAAAGTCTTAGACCTTTGAGGACACTTAGTCACATTTGTTTAACATGCCCAGCTTGCTGACAAGGTAATTAAACCTGGTTTCATCAAGAGGTTCGGTGAAAATGTCTGCAAGCTGTTCATTTGTGGATATAAAACTTACCTCCACATTACCTTTCTGAATGTGATCCCTGATGAAGTGATGTCTGACTTCAATATGCTTTGTTCTTGAATGAAATACTGGATTGTTGGAAATGGCTATGGCACTTGTGTTATCACACATAATAGGAATTTTCCTATATACAAGCCCATAATCTTCAAGCTGATGCTACATCCACAGAATCTGCCCACAGCAGCTTCCAGCAGCAATGTACTCAGCTTCAGCAGTAGAAGTAGACACTGAGTTCTGCTTCTTGCTACACAAACTTATCAACTTACCACCAAGGAGTTGACGCCCACCTGTTGTGCTTTTCCTATCTACCCTGCAGCCTGCAAAATAAGAATCTGAATAACGTGTTAGTTCAAGGCTTGAGTCTTTAGGATAACAAAGACCCAAACCTGGTGTACCCTTCAGGTATCTGAAGATTCTTTTAACAGCAGCTAGATGAGACTCCTTTGGATCAGCTTGGAACCTAGCACACGAAAAGGTGACAAACATAATATCAGGTCTACTAGCAGTTAAGTATAGCAAGCTCCCAATCGTACCTCTGTAAGCTGTTACTGAAACAGCTTTGCCACTGGCATCAGCATCCAATTTTACATTGGTTGCCATTGGGGTTTTAATAGGAGAACTTTGATCAAATTTAAACTTTTTCAATAGATCCAAAGTATACTTTCTTTGATTTATGAAAATTCCAGTTGAGGTTTGTTTAACCTGTAATCCTAAAAAGAAAGTAAGTTCTCCCATCATACTCATTTCATATTTGGATTTCATGAGTAATGAAAATTCTTACATAACTGCTCATTGGTAGAACCAAATATTATATCATCCACATAAATTTGAACAAGCATAATATCAGATTTCACCTTCTTTATGAACAGTGTGGTATCCACTTTACCTCTGGAATACCCATTGCTCATAAGGAATTCAGTAAGAGTGTCATACCAGGCTCTAGGGGCTTGTTTGAGACCATAGAGTGCTTTGTCCAACTTATAGACAAAACCTGGATGTTGTTCGTTTTCAAAACCTGGAGGCTGCTTGACATAAACTTCTTCTTGCAGCTTCCCATTCAAAAATGCACTCTTCACAATCATTTGAAATACCTTAATGCTCTTATGGGCAGCGTAGGCTAGATACAAACGAATTGCTTCTAGCCTGGCCACAGGAGCAAATGTTTCATCATACTCAATTCATTCTTCCTGTCTATAACCCTGAGCAACCTGTCTTGCGTTATTTCTAATGACATGACCTTGCTCATCCATTTTATTCCTGAAAACCCATTTAGTGCCAATTATAATTTTACCTTTAGGAGCAGGGACCAGCTTCCATACTTTGTTTCTCTCAAACTGATTGAGTTCTTCTTGCATGGCAGTGATCCAATTGGCATCTTTTAGTGCTTCATCCACTTTCTTTGGCTCCATTAGTGAAACAAAACTAGAGAACATACAAAAGTTCCCTAAGCTATCCCACCTTGTTTGTACCCCTTTGTTGATGTCACCAATTATTTGTTCATTGGGGTGACATCTGATCCACTTAGGATCATTCTTCAATGAGGATTCTCCTGAGTTATCAGCAGCTTCAGCAGGTTTTGTAGAACAGCTCTCAAGATTTTCAGACACACTGTTGTCTTGAGCCTGTTCACTTGTTGAACATGACCGACCACTGTTGAACATATCTGCAGAGGAACCAGGAAAATCAACATTGATAGGTTCAGGATATGCATTTGTGATTAAGTCAGTACACTTATTCACACAGAGTGTATTGACATAATCATCATTATGCCCATCATGATTAACAGGTTCCACACTGGGTGTAGTGGAAGCTTTTGAGTCCTCTTCATTGTTTGAATGCATCAGATCATCAAAGTTTAATTCTCCTGAAACTGATTCAGGAACAGCTTTGGTGGAAGCATTCTTGGACTCTTCAAAGGTGACATTGATAGATTCATGTATCACCTTTCTTTTGTTGTTGTACACTCTGTAGGCTTTAGAGATAGCAGAGTAGCCAACAAACACACCTTCATCAGCTTTTGGTTCAAACTTTGCCAGTTGGTCCCTTTGATTCAGAATGAAGCAGGGACAACCAAACACATGGAAGTAACTGACATTTGGCATCCTCCCATTGAGCAGCTCATAGGGTGTCTTGTTGAACCTTTTTACCACTAAGGATCTGTTTTGGGTGAAGCAGACAGTGTTAACAGCTTCAACCCAAAATGATGAAGGTAAACCAGATGCACACAGCATGGTTCTAGCAGCTTCAATGAGAGTTCTGTTTCTCCTTTCAGCAACTCCATTTTGTTGTGGAGTTCTTACAGCTGAATAATTTTGAGTGATTCCTTTCTCTTCACAGAAGTCCTCAAGAGTACTGTTTCTGAATTCAGTACCATGATCACTTCTAAGCTGCTTTACTTGGGCAGAGTTCAACATTTCCATCTTTTTCACAAATCCAATATTTTCTCTACCAGCCTCTCCTTTGCTCTTCAAGAAGATAACCCATGTGTACTTGGAGAACTCATCAACCATTACTAGAGTGTATCTTCTTCCTCCTAGACTTGGGACATTAACAGGTCCAAACAAGTCCATGTCGATTAAGAAGAGATGAGTATCAATAGAAAAATTATGTTTGGATTTAAATGATGATTTCCTCTGCTTGGCTTTCTCACAAGCTGTGGATAGTTTATCCTTAACAAAGGTCATAGAAGGCAAACCTGTCACCAACTCTTTCTTACAGAGTTTGTTGATGTTCTTGAAGTTCAGGTGTGACAGCCTTTTGTGCCATAACCAGTTTAAGTCTGCATTTGTTCTTGTAAGAAAACAGGTTTCAGTTGTGGGATAAGCAGATTGCATGTCCATAACATAAACACCTTTCTTTCGTTGAGCACACAGCACAAGTTTGCCTTGGGGATCCAATATGTAACCCAGGTGCTCATCAAAGTTAACCTTATAGCCAGCATCACACAGTTGACTTATGCTAACAAGGTTATGTTTTAGTCCAACCACATAGGCTACTCTTTTGAACACTGCAGCACCAGCTTTAAGAGTTCCATATCCCTCAGTGGATCCCTGTACATTTTCACCAAATGTGACTTTTGTCCATTTTTCAGGCCTGAGATCACTCAGCAGATTCTTACAACCTGTCATGTGCCCTGAGCAGCCACTGTCCAAGTACCAAACCTGGGATGGTTGTTTTTTCTGCAGACTGACAAGAAGAATATTAGTCATTTTTTGGGGAACTCATCACTGAGATGAGTTCTCATACTTCATCAACATTTGTTGATGGACTTGTGATATCAACACTAATATTTCTTATTTGAATGGTATCAGTTTGGATACCACTCTCATTGACTGAGATGTTTCCAACACTGTTTGTGTTAACAGTGAGGGAACCATCAGAGTCAGCAGGCCTCATGTCCTCAGTTTCAGGACAGTCCTTGGCCAGATGTGTCTTCATTCCACATTTATAACATTTTCTTCTTTTAGCATTTTTGGAAGAAGACCTTTCAGAAACACATTCTGAGTTATTTCTGTTGGTTTCATCAGCGGGTTTAGCAAACTTATTACTTTTTGATGAATCAACAGCTTGAGTAGAAAATTCAATAGTCACAGCTTTGCCTGTCTCTTCTTTCCTCTTTTTAGGAGGACAGATGTCAAAGATAGGAAGCTTAATTGGCTTTTGAACTTCCACAGGTTTAGGAAACCTGTTCCCATCTCTCTCAGGCTGAGCAATGGCTTTGCCTTTGCTCTTCCTGAGATGTGATTGATGTTGCCTATCAACATAATCATTACTTTTGGTTTTGAAAGACTTATTCTTGTTTAAAACCAGTTTACCACTATGATTAGAAAACTTATTTGAAATCACAGCATGTTTGCCTTCAGCCTGAGACTTACTCTTGTTAAAGGCAGACTGCTTACCTTTTGAAAACTTATTTTCAAAATGTACAGCATTAAAAGGATTAGTGTGTCTTTTTACATCAGCTTTAGACCCAAAGCCTGTTTTGTCAACAGGTTTGGTGTCCACAGCTATAGTTTGGACATGCTTTCCTTTCTTTTGCTTGTGTGAATCAACAGAGCACTTAGCAAGCTTATTTGAAGGAAAACTTATTTCATCAGCAGCTTTTGAGCTAGGTTCACACGAGCTGTCAGTGTTTTGAGGCCTGACAAACCTGTTTGTTGAGATTAATTTTCCATTCACTTTTTGAATAAAAGTGTTTGGAAGCTCACCAAGAGTAGACAAGTCTTCTTTTAAATTATTAACCTCAACAATGGAAGCTGCTGTGTCAAGATCCCCTCCAAGATAGGCTTGGATTTGTGCAGGATCTGCTGACTTATGCAGTGGCTGACTTTTTGTGCAGATTGGCACCAAGAGTCAACTATCTTTTGAAGCTTAGCATGTTTTGATATCTGTTTCTCTCTTTTCTTCCAGTAAAATGGAATTGGGCAAAACTGCCTTTGTTGCAACACATGCAACACATAGAACAGCTTCAGGCTGATATTGCAAATCATTTTCAGGTTTCAATAAGGCATATAAAAGGCCTTAAATTCAACCTTCAAAATCATCAACAGGTTTGATTAATAATCTCCCCCTCAGATGCAGAACAGGTTTGACTGAGGCCTTTTTGTGTCTAACACAAGGTGATGAGGTCAGACAATGCAACTGAGTTTAAAAATCATATCCTAAACAGTTTTTGTGAGTCTAAAGTTATTGCAAGGCTATATAGTGCACCAAGAACACCACAACAAAATGGTGTAGCTGAAAGAAAAAACAGAACTTTAATTGAGGCTGCTAGAACCATGCTAGCTGATTCCAAACTGCTAATGACCTTTTGGGCGAAGGCAGTCAATACAGCTTGTTATGTGCTAAATAGGGTTCAAGTTGTTCTATCACACGGGAAAACTCCATATGAGTTTTTCCATCATAGAGTTCCCTTAATAGCCTTTCTAAAGTCTTTTGGTTGTTCATGCACTACTCTTCACACTAAGACTCACTTAGGTAAGTTTGGAAGTAAGGCTGAAGAAGGTTTCTTTGTAGGATACTCTACTCAAAGCAAAGCCTATAGGGTATATAATAGTTTTTCTAAAACCATTGAAGAAAGTGCCAATGTTGAGTTTAATGAAAACACTGCAAATGTCAAAGGCACTGAAACTGATTGGTTGTTTGATTTAGATTCACTAACAAATTCTCTGAGCTTTGTTGAGTATACTGCAGAAACTGATGAAATCAGGGTTGAAGCTGCCAACACAAATTCTCATGTTGGTCACACACATACTCAAGCTGTTGGCACAAAGTTTCAGACTGTTGAATATTCTGATAGATGTGATGAGTATACTGTTCTACCACTTCTATCATGTGACCCACCAGGGGTACTGGATGCTCAACATGATACAAATCTAGAGTCTGAAGTGCCAATCCCAAGTCCTGAGGTAACAGCTTCATCCAACAGGGAAACGGTCCCATCTTCTGGTCAAGCTGTCCCTGAAGCTGAACCATCAAGTGGTCCAGAAGGAGATGATACCAATATAGGAACATCATTTCAGACAGACAGAGAGCCAACACTCAGATTTCACAAGTATCACCCTCTCAATTAGATAATGGGTGATCCACGCACTCCTGTACAGACAAGGACAATGGTTCACAAGGAGTCTACTGATGCTGAATCAGCAGTTCCTGAATTCAGTCTAGCTGCCTATGAACATGCATGTTTCATGTCACAATTAGAACCTAAGAAGGCATCTGAGGCTTTGAAAGATCCATCTTGGATTGAGGCAATGCATGAAGAACTACTGCAATTCGAGATTCAGAATGTATGGACTAGTTGATCTTCCTAAAGGAAAGAGAGTAATTGGTACAAGATGGGTGTTCAGAAACAAGAAAGATGAGAGAGGGATAGTAATCAAGAACATAGCAAGACTGGTAGCACAAGGATACACTCAAGAAGAAGGAATAGATTATGATGATATCTTTGTCCTTGTAGCAAGGATAGAAGCCATCAGACTGTTCCTAGCTTATGCCAGCTTCAAAGGATTTAAAGTGTACCAAATGGATGTGAAATCTGCATTCCTATATGGTACAATCGAAGAAGAGGTCTATGTATGTCAACCCCCTAGATTTGAGGACTACAAGTATCCAGACAGAGTCTACAAATTAGACAAAGCCCTCTATGGACTCCACCAAGCCCCAAGAGCATGGTATGACACTTTGTCATCATACCTTCTACAAAATGGATTCAAGAGAGGTACTCTGGACAAAACATTGTTCACAAAGTCCATCAAATCTGAGATTTCGTTTATTCAGATCAATGTTGATGATATCATCTTTGGGTCAACAAATGACAGTCTGTGCAAAGAGTTTGAGACATTAACTCACAAAAAGTTTCAAATGAGTTCAATGGGAGAACTCACATTCTTTCTAGGATTGCAGTTCAAGCAGAAGCCCACTGGACTTTTTATAAGTCAATCAAAGTATGTTAAAGACATTCTGGAAAAGTTTGGTTACAAAGATACCTAAGTTGCTAGTACTCCAATGGACACTGACAAGCAGCTTGATGCAGACAAAGATGGAGTAGATGTGGACATTCACCTATACAGATCCTTGATAGGTTCTGTTTGCTTTGAATAGAATTTTTAGATATCTCAAGGGACTCACATCTGTTTGTGCCAGGTTTCAATGTGCTCCAAAGGACTCACATCTGTTTGCTTTGAATAGAATTTTTAGATATCTCAAGGGCCAACCTCATTTGGGCCTATGGTATCCTAAAGACTCTCCTCTTGAACTAACAGCCTACTCTGACAGTGACTATGAAGGATGCAACATTGACAAAAAATCCACAACTGGTGGATGTCAATATCTAGGAGCAAGACTGGTCTCTTGGCAGTGCAAAAAGCAAACAACTGTCTCCACCTCATTTACTGAAGCTGAATATGTAGCAGCTGCCAGCTGCTGTTCCCAAGTGATGTGGATTCAAAATCAACTGAGAGACTATGGTATGAACGTCTTATCTACTCCTATTTACAGTGACAACTCAAGTGCCATAAGCATCGAACAGAATCTAGTGAAATTTCCCAAAACCAAGCATATAGACATTAGATTTCATTTTATAAGAGATTGTAATGAGAAGAAATTAATCCAAGTTACCAAAATTCATACCGATGATCAGTTAGCTGATCTATTTACAAAACCATTTGATGTAGGAAGATTCACCTTCCTAGTATCAAATATTGGCATGGATAATATGGATTAATTTGTTTTTCATCATTCTCTCTTATTTTATGAAGAATACATTTATTTCATATGTTTGATTAAGGGGGAGACAATGTTTCATTAGAATATGCTTGATTTTTAACTAACAGCTTGAGTCTTTTCTCAAGCTGCTAGTTCATTTCACTCAGACTGTTAGTTGTTTTCACTTGATCTGTCAGAGTGTGCAGGGTAATTATGTAATTTATTATCAGTGTGTGCGCGGGATTAGATATTTTCAAAACCCCCAAACCTTTAAAGGTCCCAGTTTCGTTCAATTGTAACTACCAGTTGCAAAAATATCTTCCACGACCTTTCTTTTCTCTCTGAGCGATTCACACACAAATCTCTCAAACCCTAAATCACTGTATTGATTGTCAATGGAGTTTGTCAAAAAACACAACTGTCTACCCTATATCCATCATACAACTGTTCACCCATTCCACGACATGATGGACTTCCTTCGAAGTTCCCATATCCATCATGCCCTCACTATAAATCCCACCATCTATATATCCCATATAGAGCAGTTTTGGAAATAGGCCTCTGTCAAAACCATCAATGGAGTCACCACTTTGACTTTCAAAATCGATGGCAACCCTATTTCTGTTACTGAGGAAACCATCCGCCGACACTTGCATCTTCAAGATGCCGCAGGTATATCCGATTTATCCCTTACTGCCTTACATGAAGGCCTTTTTGCAATAGGGTATAGGGGCCCTTCTGATTCTTTCACTTTCTTTAAAGCACATTTTGCCCCTAAGTGGAAATACCTGGTGCATGTTATATAACAGTGCATAAGCCCTAATAGAACTGGTTGGTCAAAATTTTCTTCAAATATAGCCAACGCCTTAGTGTGTTTATCAACGGGCTAACAGTTCATTTTTTCAAACATGATTTTTCAGGGGATGTTAAGGCATCATGCCCTAAAGAATGAGAAATTTTTTATGTGTCCACGCTTTTTGGCTAAAATAATTGCAAGAACTTGCAATAATTTCAATGTACATAAAAGGATATATGTTTCCCATAGGCACTCTTTACCATAAATAAAAAGACTATTAAAACCAAGTGCCAATTTTTTGAATGTAGATGCCCCCTTGCCTTCTGCAATGTTGGGCATCAATCCAATAAACAGAGGAGAGGGTCCTGAGCAGGTTCAGCCATCCATCCCTTCTTCACCCCCAGGACCCCAACCCACTCATCCTGATACAAATATTCCATCTGGTCCTTCTATCAAACCCACATCCCCACTCATACAATATAAACGACAAAGGGTTTCAGGAGCTCCTTCCTCCTCAGCCCTAACACCAGAGCCAAATATCCCTGTGCAGGAGGACACTTCTGCACAGAATATCCAAAGGGAACCCACTGAGGACACTTCCATCCTCAATTTGGTGGTGGCCATCCCAACAGAGGATGTCCATATGGAGTTTGTGGCTGACACTACTGATGTCTCTGCACAAAAGGCACAGGCCAGTGTCAACATCACTAAGACCACACCCATGGCAACAGAGGGTGTCCACGCACCTTCTGGAAGTCCCCAGTACCAAGAACAAAGGGGCCCAGATGTTTTTACTTCCGGAATTCATGCCAGTGATAGATCACAAGTACTGTTGGTACACCCTGTGTGACGATAGCAGTCTAATCGATCTGCATTATGGTTTAGGTAATATTCTGAGTATTAACCAAGTATTTTGATATATATGTTTAATATGTGTTTTGTCTGTTATTGATTGTGTGTTTGAACTTGATGTAACATATTACAAGAAGTTCAAACATAAAGGTCAAAGATTAATTCAAGCATAAGTTAAAACATAAGTTTCAAACACTTAGTTATATATGTCAAAGGCTAGATTCGAATTGCATAAAAGGATACATTCGAATCTGTGATAGATTCGAATGAGTCCTTAGATTCGAATAGGCTAGATTCGAATCTGTCAGATGGACAGATTCGAATGGGCCTTAGGCCAGATTCGAGGTTGGCCCACAACAGACTCGAATCAGGGTCTATAATTAGGGATAGACTCGAATGATTAGAGGACTTTTTGCAGAATTCGTGAGGAATTAAGCAAGAGGCGATCTCGAGTTTATCAGCTTGGTGAGTCCCGTTTCGGAGAGAATCAGTTCGTAGGATCGTTCGTCAGTCGTTCGTTCAGCCTCTGATAGTCTCCGTGTTTCGTAGTTGAGAGTTGTCTGTCTAACCGTTAACGAGGATTCCGCACTCGTTCACGGATCCGCGTCTAGATAGATCTAGTATAGGTAGACCTTACAAGTGGTATCAGAGCCTACGTAGTGTTCGTGGTGTTCTTCGTGTTCATCAGATACATTCTAGGTTTCTTGACGCTAGTTGGACGGTTTTGCTCTCAAAAACGTGTTTTTGAGCTTAGCAAATTCATATTCGGGAAACACTTTGTCGTTTTTCACGTTTTTGGTCGAAATCATTATTTTTCGTTTGAAAAATAGTGATTTAATCTGTAAACCGTCAAAAAATCAAAGTGTTAGCCGTTTTTCGAGTTTGCGGCGCTCGAATCTATAGGGGTAATTAGGGTTTCTCTCTAGTCTCGAGTCTAACCAAAATACGCTCCTTTCGAGTCAATTTCAGTGCGTTTCGAGTCTACATTGTTTCGAATCTGTTGCTTCATTCGAATAGGATCTCGAGTCTAGTGTCGAGTTTATTTCGAATCTAGTATTATTTCGATTCTGTGCTTCGAATCTGCTGTCATTCGATTCTGTTGTGCCTTCGATTCTAAGGGTCTTCGAATCTAAGGAGTCCTTCGAATCTGACATTACTTCGAGTCTAAGGAATTGTTCGACTCTGACATTATTTCGAATCTAATTGACTCTTAAGACTTAATCGAATTTAATTTCAAAAGATTTAATATTAATTAGTTTCGAATCTATCTAGATTCGAATAAGTTAATCTAAGTAAGTTTAGAATTAAATTAATTAAGTTAAAATTCGATTTCTTTCAGAAAAGATGTCAAACCTTCAGAAATTCCTTGAGATGGATCACGAAGTTGGGAAGGCAAATGCACCGCCAAAGCTGATGAAAGTTGAGGACTATTACTGGTGGAAGGACAGATTTACGGATTTTGTACGATTCAACGATATGTGCATAGATGAAGGGTACATTCCACCAGTATCTGAGGTTGAAGGCCGTCAAAAGGTCTTGTCATATCAAATGATGAAAGAGGATGACAAGAAACTATTTGAAGCTGAAAACAAGGCTTTCTCCATTATCCGTATGGCGTTACCTCAAGATATCTTGCACACATTTCGGACTCAAAGGACGTCGAAAGAACTTTGGGAGTCTCTCCAGAAAAGGTGTGAGGGTAATCCACGGGTGCGTAGAAAGCGTACAGAGCTGTTGACCCAACAGTTTGCGATTTTCAAGGCTCTTAAGGATGAACAGTTAGATGATATTATCACAAGGTTCTATCATCTGATAACAGAGCTTGAAAGTCATGGCATTGAGTACTCGGACACTGACAAGAACAACAAGCTTCTTGATGCCCTACCAGCCAAATGGGCTATGTATGTGGCCATGATTAAGCTTAATGAGGACAAGTATTATGCTCAATCACTTGATGACATCGTGGGAACGTTGAGGGCATATCACTTCGAGATGATTAAGGCTGAGACTGATTACGAGCAAGTCCAGAATCCGGCTATGTATTTTGGAAAGACATCTAAATCATCAGTGACAGCTGAACCGAAGAGTGCTACAGCGTTTTTCACCGGAGAAACGTCATCGCCACCTGAGTCCGAAGACTCACTGAATCGCGCGTTCTTAGGGTTAGGAAGATCAGAAGAACCGCAACCTCAAGTCCAACAGGCATCGACCAGCCAGTGCTATTCGAAGATGCCGATGAGCGCAAAGTCCGCAGAAGAACATTTGAATCTGCTTGCTTCCTTTGTGGCAGCTTATGGAAATTGTGTTCAAGGTAAAATCAATGACCCAGCCCTATGGGATGAAGATTACGATCAGGTCGACCCTGATGACTTAGAGGAAATGGATCTTAAGTGGCAACTGGCCATGGTGACCCAGAGGGTTAAAAGATTCATCAAGCGAACTGGGAGGAATCTGCAAATGAACAACAAAGGGATAGGATTTGATAAGTCTAAGGTCAAATGCTACAACTGTCAGGGATTGGGACACTTCGCCAGGGAGTGTCAAAGACCGAAGGTAGAATCATACCAAGGACAGAGTCAGCATCAAGGACAGTACCAAAATCAGTCCCAACAGAGATATCTTCCGAGTTCTTCATCTGGTCAAGCCAATCTAGCTGGTCTAATATCCAATGTCACTTCTGACAGACAGCTAGATGGTACTTATGACTGGAGTTCACATCCTGAGTCCAATGCTAGAGCTTTCATGGCTGAAGTTACGGAGAATGGTTGTGAAGAAGACGAGCAGACCACACGGGACAGCAGTCCGATGTGGGTAGAGAAAGCGAATGATCAGACCGTGCTGGAGTTTGCTGCTCAGATGGCCAACGTGGAATCTGATAACTCTAAGGTTAGTCTTTCTTATTCTCTATTTCGTGAATTATGTGCTTTATGTGTTAGTTCTAATGATAGGTTAAATCTAGTCTTAGACTCACATAAGACCATAGCTGCTCAAAATGAAAATTTAAAAATTGAAAATGCTAGCCTAAATGATATAAAGCAAGATTTAAAAGAAAAGCTTAAGGCTGATGCTCAAGATGTAATAGTTCTAATAGACAAACTGAGTGAGCAGTGTGTTAGGATAGAGCTTATGTATGAGCACGTAGAGGCCTTGACCAAAAGTCTGAAAGATAAGGACATAGAGCTAGCCGAGACCAAGGTTAAGGTAGCAGAGGCAAATACCAAGCTGGAAAAGTTTAGGAATTCGAGCCTAAACCTAGGGAAAGTCTTAGATGCCTAAAGACAGTCTAAGAAGCCTGTAGGTCTAGGTTTTCACGAAATTCCTCCACCGTTCAATGCAAACTATGTGCCTCAGCCTCAGGAGAAAACTGACAACTCAGTAGACTTAGAGGACCTACCTGAACCGACATCTGAGCCTACAGTTGATAATGCACCTAAGGTGGCTGACTCAACCGTCAAGGTCAAGAAAGTGAAATTTGTGTCTTCCTCCAGTGAAACACCTGCAGGAAAACAGAAGATTTCATGGGCTGACCAGGTCGAAGAGACAGACACTATAGATGTACCAAAGGAAATAGACACTAGTGAGACACCTAGATCTAAGGGACCAACCAAAAAGTCCATGGATAAGATGTCTTGCTTTAGATGTCACGAGAAAGGGCATGTTGCTTCTCACTGTCCAAATAGGAAAGCAGATGTTACCCCTAAGACAGTGAACCCAACACCTGTTAAGCCCTCAACAAGTGTGGCGAGCACGAGTAGTTCTCAGAGTACCGAGAAAACTGTGCAGGCCGCACCAAAACCTGTTGTGAAACAAACACCGGTTAAGGTTGGACCAAAAGAGTGGTTAGGACAAATTCACCGAATCGTGTCGTTAATCAATCTAGGTCAGCACCTCAACAAGTCTATAGGAGCACCACACCTAGCAGGTCACACACTCCAGTTAGGTCACATACTCCTGTTAGACAATATGTTCCGGTAAGAGCTCAGGGATCACAGTCTGAAATGAATTATAATAAGACTTATTCTAGAGCACCACAACAAATGCCTACTCAAAGGCAAAGAGTGAATCTAAATCACTCGGCACCACAACAGAATTCAGTTCAAAGACCCAAGTCACCTGAACGGCGAGATGGGTACTTGAAAGAGTTCACGTATGTGGACGAGAATGGTATTACCAAGTCAGTCATGGCTAGGGTTCCCCGTGATAACTAACCTATTTTCTTTCATGTGCAGGAGATAACTACCGGTCCAAACAACAAGTGGTTCGTCGACAGTGGTTGCTCCAGGCACATGACGGGGGAAAGAAGTCTTCTCACAGACTTCAAGGGGGGTAATAGGGGATTTGTATCATTCGCGGGCAACAAAGGAGGAAATATCACTGGAACTGGAGAAGTCACTAATGGGACGATTACATTGGATCAAGTTTATCACGTTGATAAACTGGTTCATAATCTCATTAGTGTATCTCAAATCTGTGATAAGAAGAACTCAGTGTTATTTACTGACACTGAGGCGTTAGTGCTAAAGCCGGGATTCAAGATACCTGAAGATTGGATATTGATGCGGGCTCCAAGGAAGAATGACTTGTACATGCTCGACATGAACAAGCCAGATAATTCGATGGGTCCGCTCTGCCTACTATCAAAGCTTCGGAGACGGAATCGGTTTTGTGGCACAGACGCATGGCTCACTTGCACCTAAGGAAAATGAACTACATAACGAAGAATGGTTTGGTGCAAGGTGTGCCTCTGAAGAGCTTTCAGTTTGAAGACAAGTGTCTACCTTGCATGAAGGGCAAGCAACATAAAAAGACACACAAGTCCAAGAAGCTGAACTCTATAACCTCGACATTCGATTTGTTGCATATGGACCTTTTCGGCCCTATCAACAAAAGGAGTATAGGAGGTAGTTGGTTTTGCTTAGTTATCACTGACGATTACTCACGGTTTTCATGGGTTTTCTTTTTAGGTACGAAGGACGAGACGGCTACAAAGCTCATCGGGTTCTTAGACCAAGTGGAAAACTCCTACGGAACAAGGGTTAAACATATTCGTAGTGATAATGGGACTGAATTTAAAAACTCTGTAATTGGTGTATATTGCCTATCAAAGGGCATCGTGCATCAATTCAGTGCACCATATGAACCACAACAGAATGGGGTGGCCGAACGTAAAAACAGAACATTGATTGAGGCTGCAAGGACTATGCTTTCGGATTCAAAACTTACTACCATGTTTTGGGGGGAGGCAGTGAATACCGCGTGCCATATTTTAAACCGAGTCCTTACAGTCAAATCTTTGAACAAAACATGCTATGAAATTTTGAATAAACGGCCACCTAACTTAACTGGATTCGAACCGTTTGGAGTACCATGCACACTTTTAAGGACAAAACATCAACCGAAGTTTGGTGAAAAGGCTGACGAAGGATACTTCCTAGGTTATGTGCCAAACTCACCAAACAAACGGGTGTTTAACAAAACAACTGGTACTGTGGAGATTGTGTATAATATTGAAGTCTCAAGTTATACACATGAAACCCAAACTGGTCCGGAATGGATATTTGACTATGATAAGTTATTTGAGTCATTTAACATTCCTCTGGATGATAATGCAGGTACAATCGAGAAGGACTTGGCGACGTTGCATCTGAACGACGATGGCCAAATCTTTCCAAGGACCACGTTCGAATCTACGTCCGAGCCTACTGCGACTGAAGATGGGTCTCCAGAAGTTGCTGATCAAGAGACACCTACCAATGAGAATCAGACTCAAGCTTCAAGTTCTGCCTCTGAGGAAAACGTCCGTGAGGAAGAAAATGTGGAAGCTGAGCCTGTTCCCCCTTTAGGTGAAATAGGATCCAACTTAGGAGATAATCTAAGGGTAGATGAAATAGAGACCTCTAGGATTAACAAGAACCATCCAATAGATAGCATCATAGGAAATCCTAACGAGGGTGTGAGGACTCGGAGTAGTGTAAATAACAACACTGTGTTGTTGTCGATGATAAACGACTCCGAGGCATATCACACATGTCTATATTCATGTTTCATATCGCAAGTAGAGCCCAAAAATGTGCAAATGGAACTTAAGGACAACTCCTGGGTTGAAGCGATGCAGGAAGAACTTTCACAATTTAGGAAACTAGAAGTGTGGGAGTTAGTTC